>JAQZBX010002751.1:44006-69713 GCA_029593785.1 Cabassous unicinctus | reverse complement strand
CTCTTGCATTTAAGATTATCATTATTATTTCTTTTTCCTATTAATTATATTTTGTTATTTTATTGGATTCATATTCAAGGAATGTTTGGATCACAGAAAGGTTACAAGGGGGGCTGCAGAGGATCATTGGGGGGTGTCTGGGTTGGGGGATTCATGGGAGTAAGTCCATCTGAATATACATGAAAGATATATAAAATTGTTCAAACGATCAAGGGATGGGGCATGGTCACAGTGGGTAGACAATTACTCAATGAGGGAATCTGAATTCCCACCCTGGAGAGCTCTGCTATATTCCCCAAGGGAGCAGCAACCGTCCCCAGAGTGCAGAGGCAGTGTCTGGCAAAAGAGGATGGCCCTCTGATGGGTTCTTGTTATTGAGGATTAGCCTTATGAGTATTTGCTCTTCTAATTGAAACTTAGCCTACTGTTATGGGGTGCCTAAGGGTTACCACCTGAGAGCCTCCTTGTTGCTCAAATGTGGCCTCTCTCTAAGCCAAACTCAGCATTTGAATGCATTACCTTCCACCCAACGTGGTACATGACTCCCGGGGATGAGCCTCCCTGGCAATGAGGGATTAATACCAAGTGCCAACTGGCAACATGTTTGGAAAAAAGACCTTGAATAAAAGGGGGAAAAGGTAAAGAGAAATGAGTTCACATGGCTAAGAGACTTCAAAGACAGTCGGGAGGTCATCCCAGAGGTAATACTTATGCATACCTTAGTAGGATCTCATAGAACACCTAAGTGGATATCACCCCACACTGAGGGACCCCTAAGGGCTCTGGTGACACTCAGCTCCTATACAAGTGGGGATAGCCCCAGAGAATGATGCCTAATTAGTGGGCTCTTCATTGGCATCTGTGTTCCTGGGAGTGACAGAGTTGGACTCAAACAAGTCATTCCTGCACGTGGTCCATCAGTCCCTTCTACTCGAAGCTATATGTGATGCAGGAGTTTTTAGGTGTACTTCCAGAGACTGTATCCTCTGGCCCACCTATGTGCCAGCTGTGCCTGGAATCTCAATGGAGCTGCAAATCCTACCCTACAGCTCAATGGACTCATCCAAGTAACCTGGCGAGGAGACGACAATGGGCAACAGACATCCCAGGGAATGGAGAGGACCTGCAGCTGAAGGCAGGATAATCCTATACACTATATCCATGGAATATAAGCCCTCTCTCACTTGGAGGTGGAGTGGACATCACCTTCCAAGTCCCTTCAGGATGGGGGGAGGAGCTGTGGACTAGAGTGGACTTGGTGGTGTTCTGTTGTAGATATATTGTGATTCAGGCAATGGAAGAAATTGTAAGAGTGAGGTGCAGCCAGTGGCCACTGGACATTTTTGGGGCAGGGTGAGGAGGGGCAGTTGAAATGCTTGGGCTTTTATCAGACTTTGGGGGTTGACCTGAGTGGTGAAGCAGCGACGAATGTAGGCCATTTTCCATCAGAATATACCATACAGAACTGGGTGGGAGAGAGTGTGACCTGTGATGTGAACTGTGGTCTATGCTCGGTGGCAAGGCCCCAGGATGTGTATATCCATTGCGGGTGTAGTACCACATGGATGGGGAATGGTTGTGTGGGGTGTTTTTGGGGGTGTGGGTGGTGGGGAGCATGGGAATCCCTGTAGTTTCTGAGTAATATTTGGGTAATCTAGGCACCTTTTTAAAATGTATACATATATATATAACAAATAACATTTATGTAAACAAATGCACATATATGCATATGTATTATATATCATTTTACAAATAAAAAAATATAAATAAAAAAATAAAATAAAATAAAATCTATTGTATACGTTATGAGGATATAGGAGAAAGGCAGAGAAGGTGTACTGATGCTTAATATATGTGAACATCTTAATTAATTTGACTGTAAAAGTTTGGAAATGAATAGGGGTGATGATAACACATTATACTGAGTAGAACTAATGCAGTTGGTTTATAAATGGAATATTGGCTGAAAAGGGCAGTCTAGAGATATAAATGTCAATTGCAAGAAAGCTAGGGCATAGTCTAGGGACTGAATAACATAGTGAACCCAGAGGTGGATGAAAATTGTGGTTAATAGTAGAAATATGGAAATGTCCTTCTGTGAATTAGAACAAATGTATGTCAATATTGCAAGGTGGTAAGAATGGAGAATCATGGGAAAAAAACAATTAATATAACCTATAGACTATAGTTAACAGCAATACTGCAATATTCTTGCATTAAAGCCAAAGATGCACTGTGTTAATAGTGGGAGGATATGTAAGGGATATACTAAATGCACATGGTGATCCACAGTTGGTGGTAATATTCTGATGGTGTTTTCTAATAATCTGGAGTAAATGTTCCACATCAATGTGGTGTGTTCATTGAAGAGTGTTGTATGGAAAGTCCACACATGCATATGATGGTTTTGTAAGTTCAAAACCTCTCTAATAAAAATATTTTAAAAAAAAACAAAAACAACAAAAAACAAATCAGGCATTACACTTTTCCTTTTAGGGAAGTATTAATACGGCAGGAATAAATTGTCAAAGTTATTGGGATGTAACTTCTCCCCACTGAAGCAGAAGACAATTAATCAAATGTCCTTTTCCCTGATCATTTGGCTGCTCTCCCTTATTTCTACTGATACCCTGATGTCTTTTGGGGAGAACTGGTTGACTTTTTTCAATTTTTCCCAAAAAAAGAAAAGTTAGAATAGATTGCCTCACCTCTAGAAGCATCAACCTATTAGTGAAAATAGGGTGAACATTTACTCAGTATTTATTAAAATCCTTCATATTTTACAACCATGAAATAAAGATAAACTACTCTGAACTATTTATATCAATACAGTAAGTTACCATGCCTTGCAAAAATTCAAATTAAACTCATAGGAGAGACACAATAATTACAAAACTCAATTATCATGTACTCACGGGAAAAGAAGCACAAAGATAAAATCCTCTTTTAATTAAATGTTCAAATAAATGTTCTATTTTTTATGTTTCTTCAAAGAGTCTCTTCATGTTATAATTTAATGCATTTCCTCAGTTTCTACTTAATGGAATACTTTTCAGGTGGAATGGGAGTCATTATTTCCGAGATTAACAAATTAGTTTATTGCCAAACATCCCATTAGCCACAAAAATTTCCAGTCACATGGATTTATCACAGCATTTTCCTTCTGTACATGTGATATAACTTTGGGTTTAAGGTACTCTTTGAATGCAGAAATGGTAATACATTTACCCAATTTGCATTCAAACATAGGAAAGTAGATTGAGAAACACTTCTGGAGTTTAGCTTCCTGAAGATAGTCTATTTCTAGTGTTCATAAATTACAAACTAAATTCTTTAGGCATATTTTGTTGCCAAAAGTCTGTAAGGAAACATGTTTGCCATGTATGAGGAAAATAATTACTACATAATTCAATTCTTTTTCCTTATTTGGGAAATGTACAAAGATAACTCTCCTATGATCAGATTTTATTTCTTAAGCTTTCTTTATCCTTGCTGCATAATCATAATCTTTTAAAAATCTCTTTCCCTGTAAGACCAGTATTTCCAGCCTTGGCAAGACAAGGTTTACACAAACATCTGAATTTTCCTGGCTTTGTAATTTCTTTTCTTCTGTCCCACTTCTTTCACAAAACCTTCTTAAATTTTTTTGTTTTGTCTTCTTTCTTCTCTGTGACTTGGCAGACTAGTACTGAGTGTTTTAGTGCTTAGCATTCATTTCTGACCCAGACATTTCTTTTTGAATGTATAGATTCTGTCTTCTGGAATTTCCCCTTCTGAGACATATAAAATCCATGATCTGTGATTCTTGACGGCATGTACTCTTCAAACAACCTTGCCCAGTTTCCTCTCCTAATTTGGATATTCCCCACAATGGCGTCTGGCTGTTAACCTACAGAATAGTTTCCACTAGAGTATGATGGGCACTTAAGACTGAAAAATGAAGTTGGCCACTCCATATAGTATAATAGTTACAGTTTAGAGACCAAGAGCTGGTCTTGGTTGCCTGCAGGAAGTTCTGAGTAACAGTCTTCACTGCTCAGAGGTTTACAGAGTGTTAAACAGGACAAGAACTAGAAGGCGCCGAGTCAAGTCAGAAATTCAATGACCATAAATCTGTCTCTTTGAAGTTACTGATTGTTTTAGTTTGCTGAAGGCTGCCAAGCAATATTTTAGAAATGGATTGACTTTTACAATGCGGGTTTATTAACTTATAAGCTTACAGTTCTGAGGCTGCAAATTAAGGCATCGTTAGGATATGCTTTCTCCCTGAACTGCAGCTGTGGGTTATCAGGCACTTTGAAACATCATCAGAAGATTGTATAGATTTATGTGTATATCTATATTTATGCGAGCACTACACTGTTTTTATTAATGTGGCATTGTATTAAGTTTTAAAATCAGGGAGTGTGAGACTTACAAACTTGTCCTTCCTTTGCAATATTGTTTTGTCTTTGTAGGGCCCCTTGCAATTCAATATGAATTTGTGGATTAACATTTCCATTTCTGCAAAAAAGAGCTGCTGGAAATTTGATAGATATTGCCTTGAGTCTGAAGATTGCTTTGGCTAAAATTGGCATTTAAATAGTGTTAAGTCTTCCTATTCTTGAACATGGAGTGTCTTGACATTTATGTAGGTTTTATTTAATTTATTTCATCAGTGTTTTGTAGTTTTCAGCATACACAACCTTCCCTTCCTTGTAAATTTATTCTGAGATATTTTATTCCTATAGGAACTTTTTTCAAAGGATTTTTAAAAATTCATTTCAGAATATTCTTTGTTGGTGTATAGAAACATAACTGATTTTTGAATATTAATTGCATACTTTCAATTTTGTTGAATTCATTAATTCTAGCAGACCTCATGTAATTTGGAAGATTTTCTATATAAAGGCACATGTTATCTGCAAACAGATAGTTTTACTTCTTTCTTTCCAATGCCTTTTACTTCTTTTTCTGGGTTAATTGTTGAACAAGGACTTCCAGTATAATGTTGAATAGCAGTGGTGAAGGTCCACATCTTTGCTTTTGCCAGACCTCAGAGGGAAGGCTTTCACTCTATCACCATTGAGCATAATGTTTACTGTGGATTTCCTTCATTTCTTCTTTTACTCTTTTACTTTTTTCTGATGAAAACTCACAACACACTTTCAATCCACTCATAGTCTTCCTTGATTCCATGAGAAAATGAAATTCTAAGGGACATAATTCTCCTAGTATAAGACTGGTTAACTGTTTGATTTTATTAACATATTTTTAACCATTTTTGCAAAAATGTTGAAGATTATCTGCCATAAGGCCCCCAATTAATTTTCAAAAGCATCTAACTAAAATTTATCCTTAATTTTTGATAAAAGACAAATCTGAATAAACTTAAGGCTTCTCCACAAAATATATTCTTAAAGCCTTGGGGACAATAATGTAATATAAAGAAGGAATCACTTTTAACTAGTGATTTTCAATATTGTTGGATTATTCCCCTAACCTAGCTCTAAGTTAAACTATGTACTTCTTTATTGTACAGAAAACTTGGCTGCATTTCCTCTAGTTAATTCAAGACCCAATGGTATATTATATTAATGATATATATTGCCCTCCCTCTACCCAAACCTCTTGGCCCCATAGATGTTGCATTTAGCCATGTATTTTGCTTTATCCCATTAACTGTGACATAAAGAAACAATCTGCCTAGTATATATGAGGTATTTCTTTTTTTTTTTTTTTACTACTTGACACATTGGTAGCTTCTAAATAATTTTTATAATATAAAAAAAAATACTCCAAGTAGTTGCTTCCCTCTAACATCGGTTCCACTATGATAAAAGAGGATGAAATCCAACCCAAATCCTCAATCTGAAACAGAGCTGGGCTTCCTGACATACATACCCACAATTAAGCAATCAATTCTCATTATTTTGTGCCAATGAATTTGAGTTATTCTCTTTTGTCAATGACCATTTAATAATAAAGGAATCCGCATTCCACACCTAACCAGAAGAGAGGGAATTTTAAACGTACAGTTTGAAAATTTGTGACAAAAGCATTCACTAGACTAAACTTCATCAAGTTAAAGACAAAAGGATTTCCACATAGATATCTCATGCTTCCGTCTAACTATTTCCCAATTAGATCCACAGATCACTGCCATTGTGTTTTTTTTTTCAAATTTAGATTAGTTTTGTCTACTTAATATAATGAAAACCTTACACTTTTATGGCTGACATATTTCTCACAGCTTTGCTAGTTTTGAGGTCCAACATTGTTGCACATATCAGAAGTGTGTTCCATTTAATTACTGGCAAACTCATTTTTCCCTGTATGCTTGCTGTTTGAAATTTTATTTATTTCCAGAAATTTTGTTCTTTCTGCTGTTGATATGAACAAAATCTTTATGCACACTTCTATATAGGTCTTGTTATGTGTGTGTATGTTATAATTTTCCTCATTAAATCCTTAATTATGTAATTTGGGGTGATAGGAAAAAGGCATATTTAGTTTTGCATGACACAATCTAACATTAACCTAAAAGGGAAATACCATTTCACATTCTTACCAGCAATATGTGAGACTTCCAGTTGCTCTACAACGTTTTCAATATTTAGTGTTGTCAGTCTTTTTAATTCAATCTATTTATACATCTGCATAAGTAGTATTTTTATGGTTTTTATTTGCATTTCCTAAATGATTAATAATGTTGAATACTTCCATGGGCTGATTATTCGAATATATATTTTCTTTAAATGCTTTTTTAATTATTTTGCCAATATTACTTATGGTTAATTTTTTTCCTTTTTATTATTGTGTTTTAGTTTTATATACAAGTGGATTCAAGTCTTTTTAAAGGAATAAATATTGTTAATATTTTCTCCACATCTGTTTGAATATTCATTCTCTTAGAGGTGTGTTTTATGGATACTGTTGTTCATTAATCCATTTTATCATTTTTTGCTTCTTAAATTTATGGTTTATGACTTCTGGATTATGTCTAAGAAAAGATTGGAGACACCATATGAAAAACAAATCTTGATAAATGAATAACTGATCAACCAATATGGCAGTGTGAGATGCTCCAGAATTCTGTTTCCCAACAGAATCTTAGAAAAAGAAGCAAAAACTGGCAAGATAAAATTAAAAAATGGAAGAAGAAGTTCATAGAGCCCTTGATTCTCTGTCCAACCCCACTGCAGTTTGGTGTAAAGCTCTTCTGCTCTTTCAGTGTGACTGCATAATTAATACATTAAAATAGTAAATATACAGAGGGCAGCAAATATTTTTATATTATTATAACTTTTTTATTTTGTATTTTATTTCTTATTTTAAAAACTATTATTATTTCATTTTCTTATTAATTTTATTTGGTTATTTTGTTGGCTTCAGTTTTGGAGGGGTTTTGGATCTCAGAAGGGTCACAACTGTGGCAGGGAAGGATCACAGGTATGGGACGTCAGTGATGTGGGGATGTATGTGGAGGGGTGCACCTGGGCCATGCCTTTAATACATATGAATATGTTCAAGTTTTCATGGGACATTGTCTCAGGAGATGAAGATGCAAACAAATCAAAAGAAAAGTGAATTCCCATCCTAGGGATTTCTGGTAGGTTGCAGAATCCCCTGAGTACAAGGGCAGTGCCTAGTGAAGGAAGACAAATTATGCCAGGCCCTTGAGATTTATTATTGTACTTATGAACTTTTTCTTGTGACATTGAAACATAACCTAGTATTATATATTGCCTAAGTGTTACCTCCTGAAAGCCTCTTTGTTGCTCAAAGGTGAACTCTTTCTAAGTGAAACTCAACATATAAATGTACTACATTACCCCAGGCATGGGACATGATTCCCAAGGATGAGCCTTCTTGGCACTGAAGGATTATTACCAAGCACCAACTACAAATGCATCTGGAAAAAGACATTGACCAAAAGGGGAAATATTAAATAAAATGAGTTTTTATGGCTAAGAGACTTTAAACTTAGTTGGTATGTCATTCCAGAGCTTATGCTCGGAATGACATCAGCTGAATGTCATTGCCACAGTAAACATTGCCTCAAACAGCAAAACTCTTGAGGATTCTAGAGACACCCAGGCACTATAAGTAGATCAGATAAGCTAGGGAATTCTGCTCCCTGTCAGTGGACCTAACATTGGAATTTATGTTCCCCAGTGTAACAGAATTAGACTCATTTAGTTTCCCTGCACATGGCTCTGCTGCCCATTTTATTTGAACTTATAATTAGCACTATACTCGTTAAATATATGTCCCCAAAACTTAAATCTTAAATCACTCATTTCCACTCCTTGGTTCCTGGACCTGTGAATACAGGCTATGGGAGAAATAACATCATTGTGTTGATGCTGATTTAGAGCATACATCGTCTCTTGGAAAACATTGCCCCATCCCTGCAAGGTATTGCCACCTAGTTGGCACTGTAATTGAGTCTTCAAAAGGCCATTCACCTGTTCTATCAATCCAGGTGCTTCAATATGATGGGGAACATGGTAAGACCAGTGAATTCCATTTGCCTATTCCCACACACGATTTGTTGTAAAGTGGGTTCCTTGCTCAGAAGCAATGCTTTATGGAATGCCATGTTGGTGGATAAGACATTTGGTAAGTCCACAGATGGTAGTTTTCACAGAAGCCTTGCATGCAGGGAAAGCAAACACATATCTAAAGAAGGTGTCTATTCCAATTAGAAAAAAATGCTGACCCTTTCATGATGGAGATGATCTTTTTTAATCCATCTGTCACCAGGTAGCAGGCTGAACACCTTGGGAAATGGTGCAGTATTGGAAGCTGGGTGTGGTTCTCTGTTGCTTGGTTTGCATGGCTTTATTTATTGCACATGGCTATGACTCCATCCCTAAACATGGAAGGGGAGAAAGGTGAGAGAAGCTTCATCAATTCCTGCGGCAATTCAGGCAGCTTCTGCTTCCATGGACTATAGTACCAACTGCATCCTCAGCAACTACTCCACAATCAGCAAAGAAAAAAGGGTGAAAAACAGATGAAAGACAGCTGAACAAATTCAGATTCGCTAAACATGAGCCAGTATAATATTCCAAATTCAGTTGAACCAAGTATCAAACAGGGGCTGTAGCACAAAGTCAATCAAATAGAAAGCTCTAGACTAAAGAAAGAAACTGTGCTCAGTATAAATGCATCTAGTAAATCTGATGCCAAGACACCAAGAAAGAATTACAACGCATACCAATGGAGAGTAAGATATGGTCCAGTCAAAGGAAAAACCTAAGCGTTGAGGTGACATAAAGGAGTTGAAATAACTAATCATAAATTTTCAAACAAATGTCTGTAATAAATTCAATAGTATAGCTAAAGAAATTAAGGATATTAAGAATACACTAGGTGAGCAGGAAGAAGAATTTTTAAGCATACATATAAAAATAGCAGAATATATGGGAATGAAAGGCACAGAAAATGAAATTTAAAATACAGTGGAGGGATATAATAGCAGATTTGAAGAGGCAGAAGAACAGAGCAGTTAACTTGAAAACAGGGCTTTGAAAGTGAATATAAAAAAAAGAATAGATAAAGAAAAGAATGGAAAAAAGAACAGGTTCTCAGAAAAGTATATGACAGCAAGAGTCATGCAACATATGTATCATGGGTGCCCCAGAAGGAGAAGAGAAAGGAAATAGGGAAGAAGGAGTATTTGAGGAAATAAAAGAAATAAAATGTCTCAACCATTTTGAAGGACATGCATATTCTTTCCAAGAAGCACAATGTACTCCCATCTGAAAAAATCTGAATAGATCTTCACTGATACACATACTAATCAGAATGTCTAATGCCAAAAATAAAGAGATAATCCTGAAAGCAGCAAAAGAAAAGAAATTCATCACATGCAAGGGATGCCAAATAACTTTAAGTTCTGATTTTTTATCAGAATCTATGGAGGAAGGAATGCAGTGGTATGATATATTTAAGATACTGAAAGAGAAAAATTTCCACCCAAGATTCTTATATCTGGTAATACTGGCTTCCAAAAATGAAGGCTAGTTTAGAATACTCACAGATAAACAAAAGTTGAGAGTTTCTAATCAAGAAACCAGCAATGCAGGAAACATTAAAGGGAGTGGTACCACCTGAAAGGAAAACACAAAAGAGAGAGGCTTGAAAATGAGTCTAGAAATGAAGATTATATCAATAAAAGTAACTCAAAGTGTAAAAAGAGTGTTGAAAATAAGAGAGGACAGATAAAACCCAAAGGTCAAAATGGGTGAAATAAGAACTGCCTAAATCAAAAGACAAAGACAGGTAGAGAGGATAAGAAAATATGAGCTATATGAGCTATATCTTCACTGTCTTCAAGACATTCAACTTAGACACAAGGATATAAGTAGATTGAAAGTGAAAGGCTGGGAAAAGGTATTCCACACATTTAGTAACAACAACAACAAAAAAAGCTGGAGTAGATACCCTTATAGTGGGTGAAATAGACTTTAAAAGGAAAGCTCTCATTAGAGACAAGGAAGAACATTACATATTAACAAAGTGGCAATTCATCAGGAAGAAATAACAATGAAATATGTATATGTATTTAACCAATGTCCCAAATTACATGAGGCGAACAGTGTCAAAACAGGGAGAAATAAATGTCTCTACAATAATATTTAAAGACTTCATTACACAAATCTCATCATTCGATAGAACATCTCTGCAGGGGATATATAAAGAAACTGATGCCTTACATAACATGATAAAAGAAGAAAACCTAATAGACATATACACAACATTGGACCTCAAAACAGAGGGATATACATTCTTCTCAGGTGCTCATGGATCCTTCTCCAGGACAGACCATATGTTGGTACACAAAACAGATATCAGTAAATTTGAAAATATTGAAATTATAAAAAGCACTTTCTCAAATCATAATGTAATAAACCTGGAAATCAACCAGCAGAAAAAGGGAATACTCACAAATATTTGGAGAATAAACAACACACTCTTAAATAATCACTGGCTCAAATAAGAAATTGCAGGATAAATCAGTAAATATCTAGTGATGAATGAAATTGAGAAGAGAACATAACAGAACCTATGGGATGCATTGGCTGGAGTTCTGAGAGGGACATTTACACCCTTCAATGCTTACATTAAAAAAGAAGAAAGAGCTAAAATCAACCACCAAATTGCACTTTTGGAGGAAGTTAAAAAACAGCAAGTATTCCCAATGCAAGCAGACGGAATGAAATAACAAAGATCAGAGTAGAAGTAAATGAAATTGAGAACAAAAAATATTAGAGAAAATTAACAAAACTAAAAGTTAATTCTTTGAGAAGATTAACAAAATTGAAAAACTCTAAGCAGGACTGAAAAAAAAATGGAGAAGATGCAAGTAAATAAAATCAGAAATGAAAATGGGGACATTACTAATTACCCACAGAAATAAAAGAGATCATAAGAACATATGATGAAGAACTGTATGCCAATAAACTAGGCAATGTAGATGAATTTGAAAAATTCCTAGCTATATACTAAATACTTACACTGAACCTAGAATACAAGACCACAACAAACCACTCACAATTAAAGATGTTGAAACAGTCATCACGTAACTCCCCAAAATGAAAAGCTCAGCACCAGATTGCTTCCCACATGAATTCTACCAAGTATTCAATGAAGATTTAAAACTAAACTTAAACTCTTCCAAAAAACTGAACAGGGAAAATCACAACCCAATTAATTTTATGAAGACAATATCACCCTCATACCAAAGCCAGATAAAGATATTAAACAAAACAAATAAACAAACAAAAAAAGAAAAAAGAAGCAGCAAATTAATCACCCATTTCCCTAACAATATATGTGCAAAAGTCCTCAACAAAATACTTGCTCATTGAATTAAACAACACATTAAAAACTTCATTTATAATAGTCAAGTGGATTTTATACCAGACATGCAAGGGTAGTTCAACAGAAGAAAATCAATCAGCAAAATAATCCACAGTAATCAGTCTAAAAAGGAAAAATCATATGACCATCTTGATTGATGCAGAAAAGGCATTTGATAAAATAGAGTATCATTTCTTGACAAAAATACTCCAAAATTTAGGAATTGAAGAAAACATTCTCAACATGATAAAGGGTCAATATGAAAAATCCACAGCTAACATTGTAGTGAATGATAAAAGCCTGAAAGAATTCCTGCTGAGATCAGGGGCAAAAGAATAAGACAATGATGCCCAGTACCAAAACTGCTGTTGATTATAGTGCTAGAGGTTCTAGCAAGTGCAATCAGGTAAGAGAAAGAAATAAAAGGCCTCCAAATTAGAAAGGAAGAAGTAAAATTCACTATTTAGAGATGATATTATCCTATACCTTGAAAATCCTGAAAAATCTGCAGCAAAGCTACTAGAGTTTGTAAAAGAGTTCATCAGAATGGCAGCATACATGTCTCATATTTAATCAGTAGTCTTTCTTAAAACTAGCAGTGGTAATCTGAAAATGAATTCAGGAAACAATTCTACTTAAAATAACTGTAGGAATCAAACATTTAGGAAGAAACTTAACTAAGCATGAAAAAACTTGTATTCAGGAAACTACAAGGCATTGCTAAAAGAAATCAAAGAAGACTAAAATAAATGGAAGAACATTTTATGTTCATGGATTGTAAGACTAAATATTGTTAAGATGTCAGTTCTACCCAAATTGACATACAGATTCAAAGCAATTTCCAAATATTCCAACAGCCTTTTTTTAAAGAAATGAAAAACCCAATTTTCCAATATATTTGGAAGTATAAGTTGCCCAAAATAGCCAGAAACATCTTAGAAAGGAATAACAAAGTTGGAGGACTCTCATTTCACAACTTTAAATCATGTTACCTGTCTATAGAGTAAAAACAGCTTGGTGCTGACATAAATATAGATGTATAGACAAATGGAATTGAACTGATGTTTCAGAAACAGACCCTCAGATCTATGGTCAAGTGATTTTTGACAAGAATTTCAAGTCCATCCAGTTGGACCAGAACAGTTTATTCAACAAATGTTTCTGGGAGAACTGGATATACATATCCAAAGGAAAGCAAGAAGACCCCTATTTCACACTTTATATAAAAATTAGCTCAATATGGATCAAAGACCTAAATGTAAAAACTAAAAACAGAAAACTCCTAGAACAAAATGTAAGGAAACATCTTCAATACATGGTTGTAGGTGGTGGAGTCTTAAAACTTATATTGAGAGTGCAAGCAACAAAATAAAAATGGATAAATTGGACCTCCTCACTTTCAAAGTTTTTGATTCATTGAACTTCATCAATAAATTGGAAAGGCAGCACACTCAATGGGAGAAATATTTAGAAACCACATATCCAGTAAACATTTGCTTCTTTGCAAAATAAAGAGATCATACAACTCAACAATAAAAGAGCAAGCAATCAATTAAAATGGGTAAAAGTCTTAAAAAGACATTTCTCTAAAAAAGTACAAAATGGCAAAAAGCAGGTGAATAAATATTGACAGGCTGTTAAGGAAATGTGAATCAAAGCTACAATAAGAGTTCTAGGAAGATGGCATCAAAGTAGGTAGGCAGGGATCAATTCTCTCTCACACACACACACACACACACACACACACACACACACACACACACACGGAAAAAAACAAACAAAGAAAGGGCCAAAAGCTGTCTGAAGGACTGTCTATGGCAGATGGCAGATCAAGACAGTGCTACACAACTTCCGGGAGGTGAAGAGATAGCAACACAGAAAAACAATAGAACAAACAAGAGTTATCAAAAGCCAGCAGCATCTAGGAAGGGCTCCCCTCAACCACCCCAAGATATTAAGCCAGGATAAAACCATTGGCTCACTGCAGACCATTGAGAGGGTCAGATATCTTCCTGCTTGTCAATTGTTACAAGGGAAAAGGGAGGGGGAGTCAGGTGGCTTCTCTTCATTGAATTTGGCCAAAAGAGCCCACTTTGAATCTTGGCCCTGGCCAGACTAAAATATAGTAAAGGAGAGATGGAAACAACACCATGGAAATGTGTGTGGGTGAGTGCAATCTGCTTTGTGACTGGAAATTGCATGGACACAAAGTGCTTTTTGGTCTCTCTGTACCCTAACTCCTGGGAGAAAATCTGCACCCCATTAGTGAGTACCTAGAAGATTTTGATAAGTTAAGCTGATAAATTTTAAACACTTACAATAAATTGAACCAAATATAAAGAAGCACTGTGAAAAAAATGGAGATAGAAATTGACCATTAGAGTCAATTCACCAAAATATTCAGATACCTAGACATCAGAAAAAAATTAAAAGCCATACTAAGAAACAGAAAGAGATGACCCAGCCAAAGGAACAAATCAAATATAATGAAGAGAACCAAGATTCAAGAAATGAATAACGTAGTATACCAAGAGGTGGATGAGGATTGTGATTAATAATATGAATACAAAAATATTCTTCTATGATCTAGAACAAATATATATCTTTATTACAAGGTGATAAGGGTATGGTGATGCATGGGAAAATATAATTAATGTAACATGGATTATAGTTAACAGCAATATTGTAATATTATTGCATCATTGACACAGAAGGTAAAATATCAACATGAAGGGTCAATAAGATAGGGTATTGTATATTTTCTTTTGGATTAAAGAAAACATTCAAAAATTTACCGAATCAATGACTGCACAATTCTTTGATGAATGTGAAAACCACTGACTGTACACTTTGGATAGATTGTACAATGCATGGGACTGTAACACAGTAAACTATGTGGTTTAAGATGGACTTTGGTTAACAGTACAAATATCAGAGTGTTCTCCCATGAACTATAACAAATGTACAATATTAATACATGGTGTTAATAATAGGGACTTATGGAAAAATATACCTAATGTATGCTATAGACCATAGTTACTATTAATAGTCTGATGATGTTCTTTCATTCCCACCCCCCGCCCCCGTGGCTGACTTTAATTACTATGTCTATATTGATGACTCCCAAATGAATATATCCTGTTTAGACCTCTCTTATAATCTCCAGACAAATCTTAGAGACATGGACACCTCAGAGACATTTTAAACTTTGAAATAAGATTGAACTCTTTGTCCTCTTCCCCCCAATTCCTCCCACCTTTGTTGTTCTCCCATCTTTCCCATTTCTGTATTTTGCAACACTCTTCAGCCAGTGGCTTGAGCAAGATTCTGGGTGGTTGGGTTGTCTTTTATTCTTTCTGTTACTTCACTTGGATAGCAAATTCAGCAGCAAATATTACTGTTGTCAAAGTACTTGTCTAAAACAGGGGTTCTTGACCAAGGGTCCGTAAGCTTGAATTAAAATTCAAAAAAACATTATTCTTCTGGGGCCATGTTGATATGATATTTTTATTAAATAATACACAATATAGTTTGGACTTAGTAAGGGGGCCGTGGTTTTCACCTGACTGGCAAAGGGGTGCATGGAACAAAAAAGGTTAAGCACCCCTATTCTAAAACATCACCCCTTTCCTGATCCTGAAACCACAATATTTTCCCCTTTCCATTCTCATTGACTTCTAATCATTCCTCCATTAAATAATCAGAGTTATTTGATTGAAATTTAATAAAGGTCATATCTTCTTCTGTTTAAAACACTTCAGTTGTTTCCCATTGCAATGAAAATAAATCCAAATTCCTTACTATGTGCTGTTAAGTCTCTTCGTGATTTGGCCCCTGATGATGTTCCTAAGGTCTTATCATGCACTTTCTCCCTCTAATAACCCAAGCTACATTCAAACTGACTTCCTCCCCTTTCTTTGCATAACCCAGTTATTTATGGTTTCAGGTATTTGCTCGGGTCATTTCTAATGCCTGGAAAGTTTTTCATGCCACCGTTTCATGTAAAAATGCATCTTGTCCTTAAATTCCGAGCTGGAAAGTAACCCATTAGTGGTGTCCTTCCAGACTATCGTTAAAAAAAAAAGATGCTTAGATTACATAAATGTCACACAAAAATTAAAGGGATTTCCATGTTACCCACCTCCCACACCTCCCATAACATCCCATATAAACATCTTCATTAGTGTGGCACATCATCTGCCATGGATATACACATCCTGAGGCTTTGCCACTAAGCATGGACCTTGGTTAATATTGTAGACCACACTCTCTCCCACACAGTTCTGCATGTTATATGCTGATGTAAAATGGCCTATATCTGCCATTGTAATATCACTCAGGATAATTTCCATGTCCTGAAAAAGCAACTGTATAACAACTGCTTTTCCCTTCCCTGCTGCAAAAGCATCCAGTGGCCACTGGCTCCACCTCCCTGTTGTAATTTCTTCCATTGCTTGAATCACAATATGTCTTCAACAGAATACCATTAAGTCCCCTCTAGTCCATAGCTCTTCCTCTAATCCTGAGTAGTTTGGGATGGTGATGTCCACTCCACCTCCAAGTGAGAGGGGATTATATCCAAAGGATACAGTGGATGGGATTATCCTGCCTGCAGCTGCAGTCTCTCTCCATTCCCTGGGATGGTAGTTGTGCATCATCATTTCCTCACCAGGTGACTTGGCTGAGTCCATTGAGCTGTAGGGTAGGAGTGCAGCTCCAACGAGATTCCAGGCACAGCTGGCACATGGGCAGGCCGGAGGCACCAGTCTCTGGAAGTACACCTACAAACTCCAGCATCACATATAGGTTTGAGTAGAAGGGACTGATGGGCCATGTGCAGGGAAGACTTAGTTGAGTCCAACTCTGTCACTCTCAGGAGCACAGATTTCAAAGTAGAGCCCACTGATAAGGCATCAATCACTGGGGCTTTCCCCCCTTATATAGGACCTGGGAGTCTCCAGAGTCCTCAGGAGCCACTCTGTGTGGGATGATATCTACTTTGGTGTTCTATAAGATCCTACTAGGGTGTGCGTAAGCATTACCTCTGGGATGACCTCCCAACTCTCTTTGAAGTCTCTTAGCCACATGATCTCATTTGTCTTTACCTTTTCCCCTTTTTATTCATGGTCTTTTTCCAGACATATTGCCAGTTGGCACTTGGTATTAATCCCTCATTGCCAGGGAGGCTCATCCCTGGGAGTCATGTCCCACGCTGGGGGGAAGGTAATACATTCATATGCTGAGTTTGGTATAGAGGGAGGCCACATTTGAGCAACAAGGAGGCTTTCAAGTGGCAACCCTTAGGCATCCCATAACAGTAGGGTAAGTTTCAATTACAAAAGCAAAGACTCGTAAGGCTAGACATCAATAACAAGGACCCATCAGTAGACACTCCTCCTTTGCCAGACACTGTCCATGCACTCAGAGGACTGTTTCTGCTCCATTGGAGAATGTGGCTGAGCTCTCCAGGTTGGGAATTCAGTATTCCCTCATTTATTGAGTGATTGTCTACCCACTGTTACCATGTCCCACCCCTGGATCATTTGAACAATTTTATATATCTTTCATGTATATTCAGGTGAACTTCCTCCCATGAAACCCCCATCCCAGACACACACCCCCGAGCAATGATCCTCTCCTGTCCCCTCTTTAACCCTTCTGTGATCCAAAACTTCCTTGAAAATGAAGCCCATATAATAGCCAAATACAATTAATAGTAAAATGAATTAATAAAGTTAAGGTTAAATATAAGCAATAAAATACATGGAAACTTAAGAAAAACACTGGAAATAAAATCAAATTAAAGGATTGGGGTATTCAAAAAATGGGAAAAAAAACAGAAAAATTGTTAAAAAATTTTTTTTAACATTTTTCCTTTTATCACTGCATTATCAGGTGTCCAGTCTCTACTCTGGCACCTGCCCCTCTCACTCCCCAGTTTCTCCCGAATTTTCATGTGATTTTCAAAGAAGTTTTAGGTCATAACAAAGTCACACACAGTATACTAGAGACTCCCATATACCCAACCTCTTTCCCCTTTTCTCACCACATATTAAAACCTTTTTTATGTTGATGGTAGCATTGTTATAACTGTTATACAGATAGTGAAGCATAGCTACTAAACATTGTCAATGGTTTACAGTATAGTTTACAATTTAGGTGGCATTTTAATAATTTTTGATGATATTTACCATGTCCTGTGTCCATTACTGTAAGATAATGAAAAACATTTCCCTTCACCACTAAATGCCCCCTGTTTGATCTTTTCTGTTCCTTCCTCCCCATCCCCCTGGGGCTCATGACACTCCCCTGTCTTGATTCACCAGATGACAAGATTTATAGTTACATGCAACAAGAGGTCTTGTCATGCTGATTATCCTCTAATATTTGGACGCACCCTTGTGCCTAAGAGACACACACCTGTCTGTTTCTGGGTGAATCGTCCTCACAATGATGGGGTCCATCTCTTTCCCACTCACCGTATGGATCTCCATTCCACAACACAACACATTAGGACAGGATGAACACTCACACACTCCCCAGAAGCCTACTGCAGATGCACCCCTTCCTGAATACCCCCTCAACCTACACCCTAAACCAGTGGCACTACCTTGTCACACTGCCATAAGACCATTCCCACCCCTGTACTTTCAACATCATACCGACAAATCCCATGTTCACTTTTCTTAACATGTCACAAATGTTCCACAACAATGTAAGACATTGGAGGAGTGCTTTATGGGAATTTTGCAAGTTATGTATGATTGTTTTCAAGCTCACAACTTCTCTAATAAAAATATGTATTAAAAAATCTCCATCAATCACCTGACCTCCACAATCCCCTACTTTGACTGGTGAACCACAGTGATAATTTGGACCTCCTGGAATTAATGTCGCTTCTGAGTCATTGTTTAAGAATCCCCATATCCAATAATAAACTCAGAAGGGAAATTAAGAACAAGGATGAAATCCTCCTTCTGGAAATGATCAAAGAAATCTAATTCTTACCTTGGTTGATGTAACAGATTCTATTTGTGCTTTTGAAATTTTTGGGTTCTCTCAGTTTCTACTGCCTGGAAGGTTTCTCATGTGGAATAGGAACAATTCTTTCAGGGATTAATCAGTATGTGTATTGCTAAATATCTCATTAGCCACAAAATTTTCCAGACACACAAATAACCACAGCATTGTCTCCTACACTCTAAGTGTAGAACACAGAACTAACTTTGGACAAAGGAAAATGTATATACTTTATACATAATAATAATAAAGTGACCAAAATTTGTGCTTAAGGGAAGTAATGTAAATTGAGAAACTCTTCTACATTATTGCTTTACCACAGTAATGTGTTTCTAGAGGTCATGACCTGGGAACCTAAATACAGTTGGCAGAATTCTCTCAACAAATGTTTGATTATGAAAAATGTTTGCCATGTTTGGTGAAAAATAATGACCAGTATGTAATGTCTATACTCTCTAGAGAAGGCCAATGATTTTCCTTCCTTGTTCTTGGTTTTGGAAATTTTCTAGAAGACAATCTTATAACCAGATTCAATTTCTGGTGCTTTATTTTTCCTTTCTGCATATCCATAGACCAGTGTTTCCAGTCTTGTAAGAAAAATGTTATCATAACCTTTTGAATTCTCCTTGTTTGTGATTCATTTCTTACTGTCCCATTTCTTTCAGAAAGTCTGATTAGATTTCTTGAGTTTGATTCCTTTTGCTCTGCTATATAGCAGGCTATTGAGAACTGTATGCTTTGCATTCTTCTAGAGCCCAGAAACTTCTTTTTCAATCTTATACATTCTGCCCTATGGAATTTCCCTTCCAAGAATTAGAAAATGTATGATCCATGTTTCTTAACAGACACTCTTCAAACAATCTTGGCCCAATTTTCCCTTACAATTTAAATATTTTCTACCTGGAATTTTTTTCCTATTTTTCTAAAATCTCTACCAGGAAGCATTTGCCTTTTCTTTTCTAAACTTTACTGCATTTTCTTTCCTGTTCTTTTCATAAAAGATGTTAATCCATTCAGTTTAGGTTTGTTCTCTTGGCATTCAGGTGATACCTTGCCAAACTACAATTTATACTTCAACTTGAAATTATTACAGTTGTTCATTGAACATTTTAACCTGAATCAAAACTGCCTGTTTTTCTGTAACCATCACCTTTCCACTTGTAGTCTCTAGAGAGGTTCCCATCAGGTTTTACTTAGAAGGTGTTTTGCAATTCCCTCCTGGAAACTTCTACACACTCAGAAGGTAAGACACTCAATACTTTGCAATTTTGTCTCCTCACTTTAGATATGTTGGCCAAATTAACACATTTAATCTAGTGAGTTTTCACCTCTCACTTTTCTCATAAGTCTTTAAGAAGTTTTAGACTTATCACCCCCTATAACTTTTATATATATCTACCATATTAATGGAGATCTCATTTTGCACTTCACATCATCCCATCTGTCCTTTAAGGGCTCAAACTTTCCTTTCAAAAATAATATGCTGTTTCTCTTAATAGCTCTGTCTTCCTTTCCTTTTTATTATTTTTATTCTGATAGAAAAAAACAAAATATACAATATAATCAGTGAATCCAAATTTAAACCATGGACTATACCTCATCGTACAATTATAAAAATGTGCTTTCATCAATTGTAAGAAATGAATCACACTAATGCAAGGTGGTAATAATAGGGTAATAGATAGGAATCCTGTATTTCATGCATGACTTTTCTATAAACCCATATCTTCATTAATTAAAAAAAATTAGTCAAAGCACGCTTTCAAACCACTATGTGTGTTCCTTGATTTCATTAGTAAATAGAATTCTAAGGAACATGAAACTCCTAGCACATGCCCTCTCAACTGCTGGTTTATAACTATGGATTTTCAGTAATGGTATTAAAATACTGGCTATTTTATTTTTAAAAGATGATATATTGTCTGTATTAAAATCAACAATTAATTTTATAAGTGATCTAAAAAGAATTTATTCTGGCTTTGTTAGAAAAGACAGTCTGGAGTAATTGTACATTATTCAGCGAAAGATGTTCTTTGGTATTTTTCTTCCCTTATTCTCCACATTTTTTCCACCCCCATCTCTTGGTGACCTTTAATTAACTTTCTGTTTATGCGATTCTGTTCTTTCTAGACATGCAAGTAAAATCACATAATATTTGCTCTGAGTGTGTGTCACTTATTTCATTAGAATGTTTTCAAGTTACTTCCATGTTGCAACATGTCTCAGAATTTCATTCTTTCTTGTGGCAGAATCATATTCTATTTTGTTTATGTACTACATAATATTTTGAAATCATTTGTTAATGGATATTTCAGTTGTTTCCACCAGAAACCATAAGCAAGAGAGGCAGGAGTCATAGCTAAAAATCAAAATTCAGGCCAAAACCAGTTTATCAGGATTTCTTCCTTATCCTGTTGTACTCTAGCTCCAAATTAGCCTACCCAAAGTAACTTAGAGAAGAAAACTTTCTATTGTTCCCTGAGTGTCCTATCTGGGAAGCACATAACCTCCCCTCCCTTGAGGGACCTTGCAAAAACATCTCAACCTTGCAGCTGTGTCCCAAGTTATCAGAACCTTGAAGTTGTGCAGACACTAGCTAACCGCCAAGTTCTGCTTCTGTACACCCTGCTTGCTTGCAAACTGCATCGGCGACCCCCTATAAAAGGGAGCCATTTTAGAACCTTGGGGCTGCAGTTTCCTCCTGCGTGAGGTGTGCTGCAGACGCCCGCGAGCTTAGCTCAATAAAAGTAACTAAAGTCTTAAAGTCCGAGTATGGTCGATCTCCTGGGTTAGAACAATCCATAACTAAAATTCTTTTTGAACTTGTTTTATAGATTTTCATACTCAGCTGGAGGTGGGAGCCTGGAGGTGTGTGTTTTTCATTTGCCTCTTAGGTAGTTTCCAAACATGGAAGAAACTATGCTTCTCTTAGGTAGCTTCTTTATGGAAGAAAATATACTCCACAGCGCATCTGCTTTTCTGATCACCATCCTATATGAGTCAAGAAGAGCATATTTAAACACAACTCAATCTAAAGCAGAGCTGGACTGGCAAAAAAACCTACCATTGAGAAATAAGTGCTCATTGAATGCCTTGAAAATTTGTCGTTCACATATGTTCAACAAACATTGACTAATACAGTAATCCCCATTCCATACCTAACCAGAAGCCTAATAAAATGTGAATACTTTTGCAACCACACAATTCTGAATCTAAACACGGTCCATGCTAAGTACTCCAGTGCTAGAGCACATATTCTGGAAAGGCTAACTCATAATATTTTAGGCTGCATAGACTTTCATTCGCAGGGTATACAGTTACTTTTCTTTCTTTTTTTTTTTTTTTTAAAGATTGCTCAAATCCAATGAGAAATGTGAACAAACTTCTTAAATTAATTAGATTACTTATGAAATTTCTATCATTTCTATACAAATGAGTAAGCAAAATATTAGAAAACAGACCAGAAGTGTTTGTCCAGTGAATCATGGTATTATTACTTCTCTCATTGACAACTTTTATTATCTCATTTTTTTCATGACTGGTTTTTAATCTATACCTATTTATTTCATTTTAAATGTTTGTTCTGTTATACAACATGCTTATCTAACTTATTACTGTCTACCCTCAAGTAATATTATGCCACTTCATATTTAATGAAAAATATTACAATATGTTTACAGTCCATGTCATTTTGATATTGTTGTCATGCATTTTTACATTTTTTGCTATAATCCAACACTATATTAATTCTGCCTTAAATTGAATGTTTTAAAAGAATGAAAAAAATTTTAAAAATCTCTAATATTTTTCCAAATAATTACCATTTCTATTGTATGCATATTTTAATAGATCTGATATTGCATTTTAAATCATTTACTTTTTGTCTTAAGAGCACCAACATTTCTTGTTGTGAAGCTCAGCTAGATGTAGATTTTCTTAGTTTCTTTAAATCTGAACAAAAATTTTAAATTGACTCTGATATTAACAATATTTGTGCTCAATAAATAATTTTACGTTAACTGTTTTTTTGTTGTTGTTGTTGTTTTGCATACTTTAAATATTTCTTTCCATTGTCTTCTTTTGGTCATTGTTTCTCATAAGAATTGAATAAAATTTTTAGCCTTTGTGACCCTGTTTTTCATGTGCTATTGCTCTGAATGCTGGATTTATTTAATCATTTTTTATGATGTGCCCTTGTGTAGTTTTCTTGGTGCTTATAGTGTTTGAGATATTTTGAGCTTCTTATGTCTTAAATTTATATTTTAAAAAAATTTGGAAACCTGAAGACATTATTTCTTCTAAAAATTTTTCAACTATTGTCCATTCTAGGTGTGATAATTTATATAATTTAGATAATGATATTGATGCAAAATTATATTGAGTCTGACCTCATTTCTTCCCCTTTTTATCTCTTGGTCTTTAGTTGTATAATTATATTACTTCCTTAAAGGTAAAAGGGATTTTTTACTTTTCCAATTGAATTATCAATTCTAAAGTATCCATTCTTCTGTTTTCTAATTTCTCTATTGCAATTTCTTAGTTACATCTATTTTTCATTTTCTTTTAAAATTTTTAGCACTTACTGAGATTCTCCAAATTAGTTTACCTTTCCCATGCAATTGTTACTTGTCTGCCTCTGCAGAGAATTTCCATGTTCATGTGCAGCTTAAATTTCAGTCTTAATGGATCTCCTGGGCATGTTTCTGACAATCTTTGCTGCACCACTTTTATTTATCCAGGGCCCTGCCCCCGAAATTCCACTCATGTCAATGGCCCCAAATTCTGATCTTTGTCTCCACAGACCACTGACAATTTCATGCTTTTGTGAGCTCCTGTTTCCTGTGCTGAAGTTCAGAAACCTCATGCAGACAGAAGTGATAATAATGGCTGAGCTTATTTGTTCTTTTCAGTGATGACAGTCCAGCATTGCCTGTTCTACAATGCCCAAAATAATAATTTCACATATGTTTACTTTTTTAGAGAGGATTTATTATTTCATTATAAAACATCAACTCACAAAAATTTTAAAAGTATTGATTGGAGAGTAACACAATTCATATTAGAAACATCATTAGAAAGATATTTCAGAGTCCCCAATAAGAGACAATGCTTAAAATTGTATTCAACAGTGGACAAAAAGTGACTTATTAGACTCTTAGACTAATAATATAAATAGCACAAATCTTTTGAAAAATTACATATTGTAGCCAGGCATATCAGGACCTCAATTTTTTTTTATTAATCTATAGGTATTGGGTTAATTTTTATTTGAAAAACATGGTGTGTTCCATGGAATATCATGAATTCATTTATAGGATTTATCATTTTTTCCTTCAAGAAGTTCAAGCAAAATTGATATTAAGTTGATGTATATAAGAATCTGGTTACTTTACAAATGTGAATTTGTTCATTTTAAAATTATATTTAAAAGCAATTTTTGCTTTCTTCAATATTTTTGTTAGTCTTTTATCACTTAATATTTACTTAATATCTTCAATTATATTATGTGTCTTTAAAATACGTTTTTGCTTTATTTCAGTGACATATGCGTCACTCCATACCTCCCCAACTGAAACCCCTTCACTTTACTTTATATATTTTACAATGTTTATTGTCCCACTAATTAATGAAAAGTCAATGTATATGACTTAAAATATGTATCTGTTTATTTTTCCTCCAGTAATGGTGTATAATTTTATTAATTTAAGTTTATGTAGATAATTGAATATGCTTTTCATTTTGGCAAAGTCACACATGTAGTTTTTGCTTCTCAAATTTATAACCTTTGACACTGCTTTACTAGAGCTTTCATAATTATAGGAATTCTTCCACAAACAGAATATGTATAGTAAAATTGAACTATAGATTAGGATTGCCATTTTTCCAGTCTTAATACCAAATATAGTTTTAACATATGCTGTTTATAATGATTGATTCCAATTATCAAAAGGAAAT
Source organism: Cabassous unicinctus (assembly GCA_029593785.1). Taxonomy (NCBI): domain Eukaryota; kingdom Metazoa; phylum Chordata; class Mammalia; order Cingulata; family Chlamyphoridae; genus Cabassous; species Cabassous unicinctus. The sequence continues at coordinate 44,885 of JAQZBX010002751.1, read as the reverse complement.
AGAAATATTGATATGCAATGTTGTTGGGGGTATGTACATCTTAGGGAGATCCCCTGAAGCACTTCCTATATTCTCCTGCAGCATGAAATTATTAACAGAAAGCTGTAATAAACCTACACATAAAATACCATTAAAGATTAAGATATCTTCATTAGGAGAGATTGCATTTTTCTACTAATAAAGCTTTTCCCCAACAAACGATGCCTGTTTGTGTATGGACAAATGGAAGAATCAAGGAAAGTCTTATAAAGAACAGGGACAAATGGCCATTTGCAGAAAAGAGGATTGCAGCAGTTTCAACTATTCTTCTTTGTTTTATTCTGTATATGTTTTCTATGTCCTTCAATTTCTTCCTCTACCATTTTCTTATCATTTTTGTTAAGATATCATTCCCATACCATAGAATTCATCCATTTAAAATGTACTGTTTGACAATGTTTATTTATCCATGGATTTCTGCAACCATCATCAGTTCTAAGTTTAGAACTTCCTGCACATTCCAAAAGGAAACTCAAAACTGTTAGCAGTCACTCCCCACCTCCCCAACTGAAATCCTCCACCTCAGTCCTTAACCACCAGTAATCTAATTTCTATCCCTTGCTTATTCTGGATATTTCAAGAAAATTTAATGCTGCAATATTTTGAGATCTTTTTTTTCCACTTAACATGTTTTCAAAGTTCAACATATTGTAGTATGTGTTAGAATTATATTTATTTTATTGGCAAAAAATATTCCATTGTATAGATATTTCAAATTTTATTTACCATTCATAAGTCAATGGACATAGGAGTTTTCCCATTTTTTGTTTATTAAGAAAATCACTTTGAATATTCATGTATCTTTAACTGGGTGGGCTTGTGTCTTTTTTTTTTTTTTTT
>JAQZBX010002751.1:0-43906 GCA_029593785.1 Cabassous unicinctus | reverse complement strand
AGATTTGTATTTCCTTAATGAATACTGGTGTTGAGAATTTTTTTATGTTCCTGTTGGTCATTTCTTCTTTTGATATTCCTTTTCAATTGCTTGTCCAATTTAATTTGTGGTATTAAAATTTTAATCAGGAATTTTAGGAAGATGTCAGAAGGTTAGATAGGCAGGGCTCAACAGACTCACAAAAAGAACTGAGAAATAGCCAAAAGCAGGCTGAGGGACCTGCTTTGGGGTTAGCAGACCAGGAGAGTTCTTCAGAGCTCACAGGATAGTGAGGGTCAGAGAGACAAAGAATCCAAAACAAAAAATGTAAGTTACCAAGACCCTTCGAAGCCAGGAAGGGATCCCATCTACCTCCTCCAAGATATTAAACTAGGGTAAAACCCCTGGATCACTGCAGCTGACTGAGAGGAAAACAGATGTCTTCCTCCCTGTAAGCTGTTATAAAGGAAAAGGGAGGCAGAGTTGGGGGGCTTTTCTTGAATGAATATGGTCATCAAAGTCTGCTTTGAATCTCAGGTCTGGCTAGAACAAAACTTAGGAAAACAGAGAGATACAACTCCATGGAAAGTTGTGCCAATGAGCACAATCTGCTGGTCATTTTGGAAAATGCATGTACAAAAACTGCTTTTGGTACTCTGTATTCTGACCCCTTAAGGAAAATCTGTGCCCCATTAGTGAGACTCTGGTACAATTTTTATGACTTAAGCTGCACGATTTTAAAGACTTAAAATTAGTTGAACAAAATATCAAAGAAGAGCTGTGGGAAAAACAAAACATAAGGCAAGAGAGAGGATTTGACCATCAGATGACATTCACCAACATATTCAGATTCCTGGCTATCAGCAAAAATATTATAAACCATACTAGAACACAGAAAGAGATGGCATATTCAAACAAACAAATAAAAAGCAAATATCCAGAAGACAAAACTAAATTTAAGAAAATTAGTCAATTTAATCACACAAATCTCCTAAAGCAATTCAAGGAATTAAAAGAAAATGTGATTAAAGAGGTAAAAGATATTAACGAGACACTGCATGTGCATACAGAACAATTTGAAAATCTGAAAACTAAAGCAACAGATGTTATGGGAAAGAAAGTCATATTGGATGAGATTAAAAATACATTAGGGGCACATAAGAGCCAATTTGAAATGCTCAAAACACAATTAGTGATTTCTAATACAGAATAGAATATCTGAACTGGAAAATAAAGGAGAACAGAAAGAGAAGAGAATGGAAAAAATGGAACAAAGTCTCAGAATTGAAAGAAAATGTTAAACACACACATATAAATTATCAGTGCCCCAGAAGAGGAGAAAATGGAAAAGGGGCAGAAAGATTATTTGAGGAAAGAATGACTGAAAATGTTCAATCCTTATAAAAGACAATAACTACCAATATCCAAGAGGGACAATACACCACAAAGAGAATAAATCTAAATAGACCTACCCTGAGACACTTTCTATTAAGAACAACAAATATCAGGGATAAAGAGAGGATTCTGAATGCAGCAAGAGAAAAGCAAAGCATCACATAAAACAGAAACTCGATAAAGTTAAGTACTAAATGCTCCTCAAAAACCATGGAGGGAAGAAGAAAGTGGTATGATGTATTTAAGGGACTGAAAGAGAAAAAGCTGCCAGTCAAGAATTCTATATCCAGGAAAGCTCTACTTCAATAATGAAGGTGAATTCAAAATCTTCACTGTAAAACAAAAACTGACAGAGTAGTTTGTCAAAAGACGAGATTTACAAGAGATATTAAAGGAAATGCTTTAGTATAAAATGAAAAATAATGGTGAAAGAATTGGAAAAGAGTGTAGAAATGAAGATTATTAGGAAGGGAAAATTAAAGAGCAAAAAGACAGAAAATAGTAAAATATGTGAGCAGAAAGCCAAAGGACAAAATGGATGAAGTATGTAATGCCTTTACAGTAGTAACATTGACTGTTAATGGCTTGAACAAAAGGCATAGACAGATAAGTTGGATAAAATAATGTAAGCCATCTATATGTTGTTTTTGAGAGACTGAACTTAGATGTTAAGGACACAACCAGTTTAAAAGTGAATGTTTGGAAAAAGATATTCTACACAAATAGTAACCAAAAAAGAGCAGGAGTAATGATAGAAATATGGACAAAATAGATTTTAAATGAAAAGCTCTTATAAGGGATGAAGAAGGTCATTATATATTAATAAAAGGGTCAATTAACCTAGAAGCATAATTATATTAAATATTTAGGCACCCAACCTAAGCGTCCCCAAATGTATAAGGCAAACACTGGCAAAGCTGAAGAGAGAAATAGAGGTCTCTACAATAATTTTTGGAGATGTCAATACACCACTCTCAGTATTGAGTAGAATATCTGGGTAGAGGACAAATAAAGAAACTGAGAGCTTAAAAAATATGATAAGTGAACTATATCTAACAGATATCTACAGAGCATTGGATCCTAAAACAGCAAGGTATATAGTCTTTTCAAGTGCTCATGGATCCTTCTCCAAGATAGACCATATGTTTGGTCACAAGACAAGTTTCAATAAATTTAGAAAGTTTAAAATTAAACAAAAAATTTTTCTCTGATCATAATGGAATGAAGCTGGAAATCAATAATGGAGGGAAAATGGAAAATTAATAAATATATGAAGATAAAACAACACTCTATTAAATAAACAGTGGGTCAAAGAGGAAAGTGCAAGTGAATTCACCAAATATCTTGAGATGAATGAAATGAGAACACAATGTATCAAAACCTAGGGGACACTGCAAAGTCACTGTTGATAGGGGAATTTATAGCTCTCAATGCCTACATTATAAAAGAAGAAAAAGCCTAATTTGAAGACTTAACAGCATGCCTAGAAGTACATGAAAAAGAGCAGCAAAATAATTACAATGAAGATGAAGGAAAGAAATAGTAAGGATCAGAGCAGAAATTAGTGAATTTGAGAACAAGCAATAGAGATAATCAACAAAACCAAAAGATGGCTCTTTGAGAAGATTATCAAAATCTACAAACCATTAACTACACTGACAAAGAAAAAAAAGAAAGAATATGGAAATAGATAACATCAGAAATGAAAGGGGGAAAATATGACCAACCCTGCAGAAATAAGAGAGATACTATGAAAAACTGTATGGCAAAAACTAGACAGTGTAGATGAGATAGATAAATTTCTGGAAACACAAGGAACACTTACACTGATCCTAGAAGAAATAGAAGACATCAACAAACCAATCACAAGTGAAGAGATTAAAACAGTCATTTAGAAACCTGCCAAAGTTGAAAACCTGGATCAGATGGCTTTACAGCTGAATTCTACCAATCATTCAAAGACAATCTAATACCAGTCTTCCTCAAGCTTTTCTAAAACATTGAACAAGAAAGAATGCTACCAAGCTCATTCTTTAAAGCCAACATCAAACTAGTACCAAAATCAGCTAAAGATACTGCAAAAAAAGAAAATTACAGAACAATATCCCTAATGAATATAGATCCAAAAATCTTCAACAAAATACTTGCACAGAATCCTAAAAGAAAATTAAAAGAATTAATCACCATATTCCAGTGGGTTTTATCCCAAGTATGCAAGTGTGTATCAACACAAAGAAATCAAATCATGTAATAAACCACACTGATAGGTTGAAGATGAAAAATCACATGATCCTCTTGATTGATGCAGAAAAGGCATTTGACAAAATACAGCATCCTTTCTTGAAAAAAAAAACATTTCAAAAGATAGGTATAGAAGGAGGTTTTCACAATATAGTAAAGCGCATATATGAAAAACCTACAGCTAGTATTTTACTCAATGGTGAAAGACTGAAAGATTTCCTGCTGAGATCAGGAACAAGACTTTTACCACTGTTACCACTGTTACCGCTGTTATTCAATATTGTGAGAGAAATTCTAGCTAGAGCAATTAGGCTATATAAAAATATAAAAGGCACCCACACAGAAAGGAGAAAAACTTGAACTATTTTGAACTATTTGCTGATGATATGATCCTATATCTAGAAAATCCTGAAAAATCCACAACAAAGCTACTAAGTCTAATGGATGGGTTCAGCAAAATGGCAGGATACAAGATTAATACCCACAACTCAATACCATTTCATACAATACTGATGTGCATTCTGAGAACAATTGACCTGGAAAAAAATTCTAAAAAATCAAATATTTAGGAATAAACTTAACCAAGGACATAAAGGGTCTGTATTAGAAAACTACAAACCATTGCTGAAAGAACAGAAGGAGAATTAAAGAAATGGAGGGACATTACGTGTTCATGGATTGAAGACTAAATAACTTTTAGATGTCAATCGTACCTGAACTGATTCACAGATTCAACACAATCCCAATAAAAATCCCAACAGCCTCTTTTGAAGAAATGGAAAAACAAATTATCAAATTTATATTTAAGGGTAAGGGGCCCTGAATAGCCAAAAAGCCCTTAAATAAGAAGAACAAATTTGGAGGACTCTCACCTCCAGACCTTAAAGCATATTGCTTACATACAGTGTTAAAAACAGCATGGTGCTGGCATAAAGACAGACACTTTGACCAATGGAACAAGATTGAGAACTCAGAAATAGAACCTCACATTTACAGTTAAGTGATTTTTGTCGTGGTTGTCAAGCCCTCCTACTTGGGTCAGAATTTTCTATTTAGCAAATGGTGCTGGGAGAAATGTATATCCATATACAAAGGAAAGAAAGAAGACCCCTATTTCACACCATATACAAAAATTAACTCCAAATGGATCAAGGACCTAAATATAAAAGCTACAATGATAAAGCTCCTAGAAGAAAATGTGGGAAAATATCTTCAAGATTTTGTGGTAGGCAGTAGTTTCCTAAACCTTACACACAAAGCATAAAAACAAAAGAAAAAAATAGATAAATGAGACCTCCTGAAAATTAAACACCTTAACACCTCAAAGGACTTTGTCAAAAGGATGAAAGGGTAGCTGACTCAATGGGAGAAAATATTTGGCAATCATATATCCTATAAGGGTTTTGTATCCATGGAATACAAGGAGATCATCCATACACTTCAACAATAAAAAGACAAACTACCCAATTAAAAATGGGCAAATGACTTGAAAAGACAGTTGTCCAAGGAAGAAGTACAAATGGTAAAGAAACATATGAAAAAATGGTCAACAACACTAGTAATTAGGGAAGTGGAAATCAAAACAACAATGAGATATCATTGTACATCTATTAGACTGGCCACTTATAAAAGTCAGAAAACTGCAAATGTTGGAGAGGTTATGGAGAGATAGGAACATTTATTCACTGTTGGTGGGAATGTAGGATGTTACATCCACTGTGGAGAACTGTTTGGCTGTACCTAAGGAAGTTGAATATAGACATGCCATGTGACCCAGAAGTACCATTTCTAGGTATATACTCAGAAGAACCCGAGAGCAGTGACATGAATAGACATCTGTACACTGATGTTCACAGCTGTGTTATTTACAATAGTCAAAAGCTGGAAACAACCCAGGAGTCCATCAACTGAGGAATGAATAAGCAAATTGTGGAGTATACACACAATGGAATATTACCCAATGATAAGAAATGAAGTCATGAAGCATATGAAAACATGGATGAATCTGGAGGACATTATGTTGAGTTAAGAAAGCCAGACACAAAAGAACAAATGCTGTATGATTGCACTATTATGGACTAAATATATTATGTAAAATCATCGAATTAATAATTAGAAATAGGCTACCAGAAAATAGAAAGATGGTAGAGAATGGAAAGCTGAGGTTTAATCTGTGCACAACTGGTTAAAGCATTGTTTGTAAATCTTTGGAAATGAATGTTAATAGTGATAGCATAGCATGCTTTTTGTGACTAGCAGAGATATTCTATGGGTATGATAGTGGTTGTAAGGGAAAGACTAAGGACATATGTATTACTAGATGGAAAAATAAAAAATAGAACTTGGGACTTATACCACAGTGAAACCTCATGCAAAATATGAATATGGGTGATATTGCACATATAGCACTGTTTTTACAAAATATGAATACAGATAAACTAATTAGAAATAAACAGAATATCAATGTTAAAAAAATTATCATTGATTTGTACAAGATTTTTATATATTATATCAGTAAGTTCAATGCCAGTGTATTTTAGATTGAACTGTATTCTAGATATGGCACACAATATATTCTACCATTTGATAAGGTGATTTGTCACATTCTTAGTAATGTCCTTTGACTATGAAAGTTTTATTTTGGTTTTGCTGAAAATTTCTATTTTTGTTTTTGTTTTTTCTGCTTATGGTGTTATATCTAAGAATCCTATGCTTAATATATGGACATAAGATATTGCTCTTACAATATTTCTAGCATTTTTATGGTTGTGTCTCTTATCTATAGTATTATAATCCATTTTTAGTTAATTTTGGGGTTTAATGTGATAATAGAGACCAAATTCTTCTGCTTACCTTTAGATATCCAGTTGTTCTAGTACCATTTCTTGAAAATGCTATTATTTTCGCAACTGATTTGTCTTGGGCCCCTTGTGGAGGATAATGTACATAAATCTATGCAATTATTTCTGAACTATCAATTCTCTTTAATGCTAATGTAAAGGGAACTTTATTCTCAATTTCATTATTTTAACTTATTTGCCATTTATGCATTTTTAAGTGTTACAGTTTAGGACATTAATTACATATACAATGTGTGCTACCAACACCAGCATATTTTAGCAAAATTTTTTCATCATTCTAAATAGACCTCCGTCCCCATTAAGCAATAATTCCCATCGTCCCCCTACTGCCATCCTGTGGTAACCTCAAGTCTACTTTCTGTCTCTATGAATGGTCTTATTCTATATATTTCATTTGATTGGAATAATACAATAATTTTGCTTTTTTTCTGGATTATTTTGCTTAGTATAATGTTTTCAAGATCCATTCATGTTGACCATTTATTAAATTTCATTCCTTTTAATGAGGAATAATATTCTCTTGTTTATCTATTTATCTGTTGATGCATATGAGTTATTTTTAACGTTTGGCTATTGCAAATAATGTTTCTATAAACTTTGGTCAACAAGTATATGATTCCTATTTTCAGATTTTGGAGTACATCTCAAGGAGTGGAAGTGCTAGGTCATATGGAATTCTTTGTTTAGCTTGTTCAGAAAATGCTGAACTGTTTTCTTCAATAGTTACACCATTTGCCTTACAACCAACAATGTAAAGTATTCCAATTTTTCAACAGCCTCATCCAAACTTCTCATTTTACATTTTTTAAATAATAGCCATCTAAATCATTGTAAATGTGTATCTCATTGTGATTTTGTTTTGCAGTTCTTAAATGGCTAATTACATTGAGCATATTTTCATGTGTTTATTGACCATTTGCATATGTTCTCGAGAGCAATGTCTGCTAAAGTCCTTTGCCCAAAATGTAATTTGGTACTTTGTCCTATTGTTATGGAATTGTGTGAATTAAAAAAATATATTTTATTAAAGAAGTTGTGAGCTTACAAAACAATCACACATAATGTGCAGAAGTCCCATACATCAATCCTCCACCTTCAACTTGCATTGTTGTTGAAAATTTGTTTCAGATTGTGAAAGAACATCATCAAAATATTACTTCCAACCATGGTCCACAGATTACATTTGGTGTACTTTTCCAACTTACTTATTATTAGCATCATGTATTATTATTTTACATTTTTATAGTTTGAGAGAGAATGCTCTCATATTTGTACTGTGAACCACAGTCTATTACCACCCACATGGTTCACTGTGTTATAGAGTTCCATGTCTTGTACAATCCATAAAATATGTATACTCAGCGGTGCTCAGTTTCATCACAAATTTGTGCTATCATCCTTTCAGACAATGTTTACATTACTTCAAAAAGATATATATATATATATATATGGTGTTTCTTTTATTAACCTTCTTATTTAACATTTCTGATTACCTTCATTTGTTCCTTTGAATTTGTGTTTCCATTCATTGTCATTTTTTTATTCTAATACAACTTTGTTCCTACCTCATAATATTGCTAAATATTTTTCAATTCTATATGTTATGAACTTATTTTCTACTCCACTAGGAATAATGGAACTATAAATCACTTGAACAATGAGATGTTTTGACCTTAATTTTAATAAGAATTAGTAAATAACCATATCATATACAGAAAAGTAGGTATGCGAATAGAATGCTATTGGCAGGAGTACAAATTTGCCGTCATTTTGGTAAGGCTAATTGTTGCTATTTACAAATATGTAAAATCTACTTTATCAATTGCTATCAAATAATTTATTTAAGAAATACATTTTCATATGTGAACAAAAATGAAGGTACAATAATAGTATTCAAAATATTCTTGAAACTTAAGAAGAATGTTGTTCCTGAGAACTGTCTATAGGTTACTCTATTTCATATAAAAGTTACATTAAAAGAAGAGGTTGAAATTCAAGCAGACTTGTTTTGCACATACTTGTCAAGTCTCATGATTCAATCTCATTGATAATATTTTAGATTAATGATACATATTAAGTCTCACATTGAAGGCAATACACATCCAACCCAGATAACAGATATGAAAATGAATATGCAAAGCAATGTCTGGAGATAAGTGTCTCATAGATCAAACACTATATGTGTTTTTGTTCCTCTCATTCTCACACAACCCACACAGTTCTTCAATGACTGATTCAACATGACACAGTTTTCTTCACTTGTCTACTGACTGATTATCTTTTAGGTCCCTTTGTGATTTTCCACCACCAGTGACAAAAGACCAGATTGATTTTTAAAATGTGTTTTGGAAAAAGTCAAAGATAAACAGGAAGGCATAATGACTGGGGAGGAAAAACCTACTTTTTTTAGCATGTGAGGTGAACATATAGACAGACCTTTAGAAATTATTATAGATTGCTTCTTGATACTACTGGGAAACAATGTACAAACCAGGAACGATTAAGGCATGCCCTTAAAAAGGGGAACTGCTTGCTTTCTGGCATAATTTTATGCTCTGACCAGGTTTCCTATTTTATCACTGGCCACTTGTGTAGAAACAAACATAAATGGAATCCAAAAATCAAACCAGCAGTTTTCATATTGTCCTCTGCTACAGTGTTTTCACACCTGTCTCCTACTGTCACATGTACCTGAGATACAAAGCATTGTCACTGCTGTAAGACTTATTGCCCACAGAATCTGGAAGATCTTGGTATTATGCATGATCGTTTTGTGAGCTCACGACTTCTTTAATAAAAATATGTAAATATTATTTTGAAAAGCAAACACCTGGTTTCCTCTTGTGTTTTACTGTTGGCTGTGCCTGTATCTCTCCCGCACACCATCCTACATCTTCAAGATTGTCAAAGTATTTTGCCACCATGAAATTTTTCTCTTCTTCTACATACTGCTAATTTGGCTTGAACAACAACAACAACAAATTACTCCAAGGCTCAATGCTCTGGAGATTTTAAAATGAAATTAAACAGGGGGGCAATAATGGACACACCATCATTGTTCTTTGTATCAAGACACTCTCCAATATCTAGAAGTTCATGTAAACACCTCCAGAAGAGGATGCCATAGCAGGTCTCCCTTCTTCTCTGAAACATTGATTTCTTGAAATCAGCTTCTTTTGTACACAGCCATTGAATTTTATATAGTCTAAAAAGCACTGCCAATTTTAAAATACAAACACAGGTAGGAAAATTGCTGAAAGGGTCAAGGGACACCTCTCTGGGGGCACTTAGGAGTGTACTGCAAACTGTAAACTGATGTGCTGTTCAGTGCCTAGATCTGCAAAGTCAATGCAAAGCAAGTGTAGGAGCTAATCGAGATCAAAATACAGTTATAAGTAAAGCTCACTTTGTGATCAAGGGGGAGCACTAACGAATCCCAGGTAAACAGGAATTCTTTGAAACACCAGTCTGAGAATTAATTGTTTTTTATGATTCAAAAATTGACCTTTAAACAATTATGCTCTCTTTTTCCTGAATAAAGCTTTCTGCTCATAATTCTCCTTACAGCCTCCTTTATCTGCTTGTTTCTAAAACTATAGATTATAGGATTCAAGAAAGGAAGGACTATAGAATAGAGCACAGAGGTGACAATGTCCTAAGTTGTGGGTGAACTAGAGGTTGGCTTCATATACACAGCAGCAGCTGGGCTGACAAAGACAGTCACCATGAGGATGTGAAGGACACATGATGCAAAGACCTTTTCTCACTCGCCCCTGGTTGGAAACTTGAGCACAGTAGAAAATATGTGACTAAAAAACATAATGATGAAGGCAAAGCAGCCACCAACAATCACCACTGAAGAGATGAAAATTAAAATTTCACTGTTTAAAGTGTCAGAGCAGGAAAGCTTCAAAAGAGAGGGAATATCACAGAAGAACTGATGGACCACTTAGGACTGACAGAAGGGCAGCCAGATGTTGCCTGTGTGGAATACTGAGTAGGCCAACCATTGAGTACAGAGGCCAGAGTCATCTGGATACAGACTTGAGGGTTCATGATCACAGGGTAGTGGAGGGGCTGGCAGATGGCCACATAGTGGTCACGGGCCATGGTGGTGAGAAACAGCAGCTCTACTGTAGCAAGTACAATAACAAAGAAGATCTGAGCTGCACATCCAGCCATGGAGATAATCCTGTAGTCAAGAAGGTAGATGACACATGCCTTGGGGAGGATGAGAAATGTAGCATATGTCTAAGACAGACAGATACTTAAGGAAGAAATACATGGGGGTGCGGAGTTTCCAATTGAAGGTGATCACTGTGACAATGAGAAGATTCCCCACCAGGGTTGCCAAGCACAGCAGTAGAAATAGCATGACATGGAAGACACTGAACTCACACACATCAGAAAATCTTTAATGCAGGAATTCAGTCACTGTGGTGGAGTTAGGCATCTTAGGAACATTTCGCTTAGACATGAAGTGTCAGACAAATAACTCCCAAGAAAACTGGAGGATCCATATATAGAAGGAATTAATCTAAACAAAATTATTACCTCACATTAATCCATTTTTTTTCTATTCAGTTGTTTTGGTCCACAAGTTATAACATGTTTCCTCATGCTTCTTTGGTCTCTGTGCTCTTTATAATTTCTTTCCAAAATAGGGGCAGCAGTAAATTATAATATTTATGACTTCATGCATATGTTTGCATATACTTCTTTTTATATTTAATTTATTTAGTTTTTTTTTTAAGATGCTTAGATTACAAAAATCTTACACAAAATTATAGAGATTCCAATGTTCCCCAACTCTCACAGCTCCCACAACCTCCCACATAAACATCTTTCATTAGTGTGGCACATCACCTGCAATGGATGTACACATCCTGAGGCTTTGCCACTAAGCATGGACCATAGTTCATATTGTAGACCACACTCTCTCCCACACAGTTCAGCATGTTATATGATGATGTAAAATGGCCTATATCTGTCATTGTAATGTCACTCAGGATAATTCCCAAGTCCTGAAAAAGCCCCTGCATTAAACTGCTTTTCCCTCTCCCTGCCGCACTAAGCAGCCAGGGGTCACTGAATCCACATCAATGTTGTAATTGCTTCCATTGCTTGAATCACAATATGTCTACAGCAGAATACCAGTAAGTCCACTCTAGCCCATAGCTCTTTCCGTAATCCTGAGGATTCTGGGATGGTGATGTCCACTCCAACTCCAAGTGAGAGGGGGGTTATATCTCATGGATAAGATGGATGGGATTATCCTGCCTGCAGCTGCAGACTATCTCCATTCCCTGGGATGGCCTTTGACCATCATCATCTCCCTGCCAGGTGTCTTGGGTGAGTCGATTGAGGTGTAGAGTTGCAGTTGCAGCTCCACCAAGATTCCAGGCCCAGCTGGCACATGGGCAGGCCAAAGGCTCCAGTCTCCTGAAGTACACCTACAAACTCCAGCACCACATATAGGTTTGAATAGAAGGGACTGATGGAGCATGTGCAGGGAGAACTTAGTTGAGTCCAACTCTGTCACTCTCAGAGGCACAGATTCCAAAGTAGAGCCCAATGATAAGGCATCAATCTCTGCAGCTATTCGCCCTTATATAGGACCTGGGTTTCTCCAGAGCCCCCAGGAGCCCCTCTATTTCGGGTGATATCCACTTTGGTGTTCTATGAGATCCTACTGATATGTGTGTAAGCGTTACCTCTGGGATGACCTCCTGACTTCCTGACTCACTTTGATGTCACTTAGCCATATGAACTCATTTGCTTTTACCTTTTCCCCCTTTTATTCAAGGTCTTTTTCCAGTCATACTGAGAGTTGGCACATGGTAGTAATCCCTCATTGCCAGGGAGGCTCATCCCCAGGAATAATGTTCTACACTGGGAGGAAGGTAATGCATATCATATGCTGAGTTTGCTCAGAGATAGGCCACATTTGAGCAACAAGGAGGCTCTCAGGTGGCAACCCTTAGACAACCCATAACAATAGGCTAAGTTTCAATTTCAAAAGCAAAGACTGATAAGGCTTGTCATCAATAACAAGTGCCCAGCAGTGGATCATCCCGCTTAGCCAGACACTGCCCCTGCACTTGGGGGACTGCTGCTGCTCCCTTGGAGAATGTGGCAGAATTCTCCAGGCTGGGAATTCAGTATTCTCTGATTTATTGAGTGATTTTCCACCCACTGTGACCATGCCCCACCCCATGATCATTTGAAGAATTTTATGTATCTTTTATATATGTTCAGATGAACTTCCTCCCATGAAACCCCGATCCTGATATCCCCCACCAAGGATCTTCTCCCATCCCCATTGTAACCCTCCTGTGATCCAAAGCTTCTTTAAAGATATAGCCCATATAGTAGCCAAATACACTTAATAATAAAATGAAATAATAATGATAATTTTAAATGTAAGAGATAAAGTACATGGAAACTTTAAAAAAAAACACTAAAAATAAAATTAAATAAAAATTGGGATATTCAAAAAATGAGAAAAAAAACAAAAATTGAAAAAATTTTTTTTTTACATTTTTCCTTTTATTAGTGCAGTATCAGGTGTCCAGTCTGTACCGTGGCACATTCCCCCACTCATTCCCCAGTTTCTCACTATTTTTCATTCTGTTTCAAGGAAGTTTAAAGTCACAGCAAAGTCATACACAGAATGCAAGAGACTCTCATATACCCAACCTCCTCCCCCTTTCTTCAGCCCATATTAAAACCTTTTTGTATGTGGATGGTAGCATTTCTATAACTGTTATCCAGATAGTGAAACATAGGTACTAAACATTGTCAATGGTTTACAGTATGGTTTACATTTTAGACTTTACAACTTAATAATTTTTTAAGATACTTACCAGTGTTGTGTCCATCACTGTAAGGTAATGAAAAACATTTCCCCTGACTACTAAATACCCCTGGTTTGATCTATTCTGTTCCTCCCTCCCCATCCCCCCTGGGCCCATGACGATCTCTAGCTTGACTCATTGGATGACAAGGTTCATAGTTACATACAACAAGAAGCCTTGACATGCTGGTTTGTCCTCCCCTATTAGGAACTGCCCTTGATCATAAGAGACGCCCACCTGTTTGTTTCTGGATGAATCTGTACTCCCAAAAATGGGATTCTATCTGCTTCCCACTCATTTTGTGGGTGTCCACCCACTGATACAACACATTATGACAAGATGAACACTCACACACTCCCTAGTAGCCTGCTCCAGATGCGCCCTGTCCCAAATGGCCCTCCCAACCCAACCCCCTAAACCAGGGACACTTCCTTGTCATATTGCCATAAAAGCCTTCCCGCAACTGCACTTTCAACTGCATACCCACAAATCCCGTGTTCACCTGGTCCCTCTCCCAACTCTCCCCCCAGTAAACTGGGTATTTTAACCCATCCTTCCTAATCTACCCACCTGTCAACCCTGCACCATCAAACCCAGTAATATCACTACCCACCTGTCCTATCCCTTCAATACACAACTCTATTACTTTACCATAGATTATGTCCATATGGGTGATTGCTCACAACCTTCTTTTCTCTTTCTCTCTCTTGTAAACATATCTTTCAGACAACAGTTCTCGGAGAATGCTCACTTTCCTCAAATCATTTCAGTGAAGTCATATAATGTTAATCCTTAAATGCCTGGATGGCTTCACTTAACATGAGGTCTTCATGATTCATCCATGCTATTCCATGTGTTAGCACTTTATTCCTTCTTAGAGCTGAGTAATATTCCATTTTATGTATGTATGACATTTTGTTTATCCATTCATCTGTTAATGGGCACCAGGGTTGATTCCAACTTTTGGCAATAGTGAACAATGCTGCTATGAACATTTGTGGGCATATATCTGTTCATGTCTTTGCTTTCAACTCTTCTGGGTTTATACCCAGCAGTGGAATTGCTGGATCATACAGGAGATCTGTAGTAAGCTTTTTGAGGAACTGCCAACTATCCTCTACAGTGGCTGGAACATTCCACAATCCAACCAGTAGTGGATGTGGGTTCCCACTCCTTCACATTCTCTCCAACACTTATAGTTTGCTGTTTTAATAATAGCCACCGTTCTAATGGGTATAAGATGGTATCTTATTGTAGTTTTGATTTGCATTTCCCTAATGGCTAGCAATGTCGAGCATTGTTTCATGTACATTTTAGCCATTTCCATTTCTTCCTTGGAGAAGTGTCTTTCCAGGTGTCTTGCCCATTTTTTAAATGGTTTGTTTGTCTTTTTATTTTTGAGGTGTAGGATTTCTTTATACATGCAGGACACTAGGATCCTATCAGATGTATGGTTTCCAAATATTTTCTCCCATTGGTAGGCTGCCTTTTAATTTTCTTGATATCATCTTCTGAAGTGCAGAAGTTTTTAATTTTGAGGAGATCCCATTTATCTATTTTTCTTTTGCTGCTCATGCTTTGGGTGTGAAGTTCATTAAACCATTTCCTATTACATGCTCGTGTAGATGCTTCCCTACATTATGTTCTAAGGTCTTTATGATCTTGGCTCTTATATTTAGATCTTTGATCCACCTTGAGTTGATTTTTGTATAAGGTATGAGATGGTGTTCTTCTCTCATTCTTTTAGATAAGGATATCCAGTTCTCCAAGCACCACTTGTTGAAGAGGCAATTTTCTCCCAACTGATTGGGCTTGGTAGTCTTGTGGAATATCAGATGACTGTATATGTGAGTATTTATATCAGAACTCTCATTTTGGTTCCATTGGTCTGTATGTCTATTCTTGTGCCAATACCATGCAGTTTTGAGCACTGCAGCTTTGTAGTATGTTTTATCGTCACTTACTGTGATACCTCCAACTTCATTTTTCTTTTTCAATCTGTCTTTGCTGATTCGGGGCTTCTTATATTTCCAAATATATTTTATAGTTAGTTTTTCAAGTTCCTTAAGAAATACAGTGCTGATTTTTATTGGGATTGCATTAAATTTGTAGATTAGTTTGGGTAGGAGAGACATCTTGATGATGTTTAGTCTTCCTATCCATGAGCAGGGAATATTCTTCCATTTATTTAAGTCTTCTTTGATTTCCTTTAACAGTGTTGTGTAATTTTCTGTATATAAGTCCTTTGCATCTTTAGTTAAATTTATTCCTAGGTATTTGATTCTTTCAGTTTCTATTGTAAATGGTATTTTTTAATTGATTTCCTCCACAGATGGCTCGTGATTGGTGTACAGAAATGCTACTAATTTTTTAGCATTGATCTTATTGCCTGCAACATTACTGAACTCCTTTATTAGTTCTAGAAGCTTTGTTGTAGATTTCTCAGCACTTTCTAGGTATAGGATAATGTCATCTGCAAATAATGAAATTTTTACTCCTTCTTTTCCAATTTGGATGCCTTTTATATCTTTTTCTTGCCTCAGTGCTCGAGCAAGCACTTCTAAGATAATGTTAAATAGGAGTGGTGTTAATGGGCATCCTTGTCTTGTTCCCGATTTCAGCGGGAAAGATTTTAAGATTTCGCCATTGAAGATGATGTTAGCTTTGGGTATTTCATATATTCCATTTAAAATGTTCAGAAAGTTTCCTTCTATTCCTATCTTTTGCAGTATTTTTATCAGGAAAGTGTGCAGTATTTTGTCAAATGCTTTTTCTGTGTCTATAGAGATGATCATGTGATTTTTTTCTTATGTTGATTGATTTTCTTATGTTGAAACTTCCTTGCATACCCGGGAAAAAACTCACTTGGTCATGGTGTATAATTATCTTGATATGTGGTCGGATGAGATTAGCAAGTATTTTGTTGAGTACTTAAGCATCTAGGTTCATTATAGGAATTGGTTTGTAATTTTCCTTTCTTGTGGTATCTTTGTCTTTGGTATTAAGGTAATGTTGGCATCATAGAATGAGATATGCAATGTTCCTTCTACTTCTATTTTTTGGAAGAGCTTAAGTAAGATTGATGTTAGCTTTTTCTGGAATGTTTGGTAGAACTCAGCTCTGAAGCTGTCTGTTTCTGGGCTCTTCTTAGTTGGGAGGTTTTTGATAGCTGACTCTCTTTACTCGTAATTGGACTGTTGAATTCATCAATTTCTTCTTTCATCAATGTAGGCTGTTTGTGAATTTCTAGGAATTTATCCATTTTCTCTAAATTATCATTTTTGTTGGCATATAATTTTTCAAAGTATCCTTTTATGATACTCTATTTCTGTGGGGTCAGTAGTGATATCCCCTTTCTCATTCCTTATTTTGTGCATTTGCATCTGTTCTCTTTTCCTTTGTTAGTCTGGCTAAGTGTTTGTCAATTTTATTGATCTTCTTGAAGAACGAGCTTTTGGTTTTGTTTATTTTCTTCTATTGCTTTCTTATTCTCTATTTCATTTAGTTGTGCTCTAATCTTTATTTCCTTCTTTCTATTTCCTTTAGGTTTAGTTTGCTATTTTCCCAATTCCTCCAGGTATGCAGTTAGGTGTTCAAATTTAGCTCTTTTTTCTTTTTTAATATATGTATTTATGTCTAGGAACTGCCCTCTCAGGTCAGCTTTGGCTGCAACCCATAGGTTTTGATATGTTGTTTTGTCATTTTCATGAGTTTCAAGGTAGTTACTGATTTCTTTTGTGATTTCCTTTTTGACCCACTGTTTGTCTAAGAGTGTGTTGTTCTTCTTCCATATCTTTGTGCCTAATCTGCTTCTCTGGCCTTTAGTGATTTCCAATTTCATTCCATTGTGGCCAAAGCAATTACTTTGCGTAATCTCAATCTTTCTGAATTCATTGAGAGTTGTTATGTGGCCTATCATGTGGCATATCTTGGAGTATGATCCATGTACACTCGAGAAGAATGTAAATCCTGCTGTATTTGTGGGTAGTGTCTTGTATATGTCAATTAGGTCCAGGTACTCTAATGTATTATTGAGAGGTTTTGTTTCTTCATTGATTCTCTGTCTAGACATTCTCATTTAATGGTGATAATAGTGTATTAAAGTCCCCCACTATAAGCGTAGATGCATTTATTTGTCCACTTATTATTTCCTGAGTTAGCCTTATGTATTTTGAGGCACCCTGATTAGGTGCATAAATGTTTCTGATTGTTCTCTCTTCTTCAGAGACTACTCCTTTTACAAATATATAGTGTCCATCTTTGTCTCTTACAATAGTTTTGTATTTAGAGTCTATTTTGTCTGATATTAAGATAGCTGCTCCTTCCCTTTTTTGGTTATTTTTTGCTTGTAAAATTGTTTTCTAGCCATTCACATTCAACCTCCTTGAATCCCTTGGTCAAAGTTGGGTTTCTTGTAGACAGCATATAGATGGATCATATTTCCTTATCCATTCTGCCAATCTGTGTCTCTTGGTGGGTGAGTTTAATCCATTAACATTCAGTGTTATTACTCGCAATGAATTTCTTACATATGCCATATTTTCTTTTGGGTTAATGTATGTCATATGCTGTTCTTATTTCTCTTTTTTGCTTTTTAGTTGTTCTTACACTCTCCTCCAACTCTCTCTCCCCTGTTTTTCTTTTCAACTTGTAGAACTTCCTTTATTATTTCTTGAAGTGCATGTTTCTTATTGGCATATTCTCTTAATTTCTGTTTATCTGTGACTATTTTGAACTCTCCATCATTTTCAAATGCCAGTTTTCCTGGATAGAGAATTCGTGGCTGGAAGTTTTTTTCTTTTACTACCTTGACTATGTCATACCACTGTCTTCTTGCCTCCATGGTTTTACATGAGAAATTAGCATTTAATCTTATTGTGCTTCCCTTGTATGTGATGGTTCTCTTTTCTCTTGCTGCCTTGAGTATTTTCTCTCTGTCTCAAGCATTGGACATTTTGGCAAGTTTATGTCTTGGAATTGGCCTGTTGGTATTTATTCTGTTTGGGGTGTACTGTGATTCCTTTACATGTACATCCATCTCCCTCAATATGGTCGGGAATTTTCAGCCATTATTTTCTTCAACACTCTTTCTGTTCCTTTTCCCTTCTCTTCTCCTTCTGGGATGCCTATAATTCATTGCATATACTTCTATCATTTACTAGTTATAAAATGGATCTATTAGAAGTTAAAGATTTGCCTAGAAGATTAAAAGTATTTAGTAAAGGTAGTTTCTATGCATCCCTGTCTCTTTAGTAATGTTACATGAATGTTAATATAT
This sequence comes from Cabassous unicinctus, assembly GCA_029593785.1. Taxonomy (NCBI): domain Eukaryota; kingdom Metazoa; phylum Chordata; class Mammalia; order Cingulata; family Chlamyphoridae; genus Cabassous; species Cabassous unicinctus. Next base: position 25,295 of record JAQZBX010002751.1, on the reverse strand, counting down.
ATGATAATATGATGATCTTGTAGAATCTGAGTAGAGATCAGCTGTTACTATATATTTTAGCCTATCAAAATATTATAATCAATTATAATCCATTCCATGATCACTAAATTGTTCCATTAAATGCCATCATACATTTCTCATGCTTCTCCATGTCCTCCTTTAATGTTCATATGTGCTTAGTTTTTTCTGTTCAAAAGAATCACTTGCAACTCTTGATAGGTATTACCCATGGGGGAAATTATTTATATATTAATAATATCTGGTTTACCAAATTTTATATATTTATTCTGCTCTTTTCTGTCAACTACTGTTATGTTTTCCCATAAAACCTGAACATATTTCACAACTTGAATAAGCTGCTTTTATAGAAAGACATTGCTTGATGTGTGGGTCATTGATGGTTGTTATACTCAGACCTGATTCCTTCATAAAGTTCCTTTTCACAATCGCCCTTATCGAAACACTTGCTTAACCCTCAAGTGCTGGATGTTTTCTTCTGAAATTCCTTCAGCTTTCAATCATATTTTAACTCATGTCTTCAACATGGGAATAGATTTCCTTCTTGCCTTGAAACTGCAGAATGTACATTTTCCAACTTGTTTATCTAGTGCTCTCATTATCATTGTTGATGCACTTCACATTCCTGCTCTGTGTTCTCTTTTCTCCTGACAAATATTTCTATTTCTGGAGAAGCTCTGCTAACTGTAAGAAGGCAGGGCACCTGTCACTTTCACATTGATGTCCTGATTTCAAGAATAATTCTTTCTATCTCTGCTGCTCTTTATTTCAGGATCCTTCAAAAAACTACTTCAATTAATAGTTGTTTTTCTTGTTTTATACCAACATGTTTACTGAGAACTTACTGATGCCATTGTTTGATGAATCTCAATAAAATTAGCTAATTTCACTATTTATAAGAAGCTCTAACCTATTTAAGGCAGTTACATGCAGAAGTTGCAACACAGTGAATATATTTTATTTATTATTTCAAAACCACCAATCAATTATAAGTTTCTAGCTTGAATATATTATATGTCAGCAGAGCAGAGTTAAATCATTGTAGACTACAGGAGAAGATATATTTTATATCTTGACTCCAATGTTTATTTGCTATGTATTTAGTGATTCATATATATCTTTGACTCTCAGTTTCCTTTTCTATAAAATTTGTAAAAACAGCTACTTCATGAATTTAATATTTCTAAAAGAAATTAGACATTCTTATAATGGTATCAATGCTAATGAAAAGTAAACCAATAACAGTTCATCTTAAAAAGGAGGGGATAAGCAGTACATTTCTTCCATCTCAAATTCATATTGCTCTTATTTGTTTCAGAAGCAAATGAAGAAGTAAAGGAATACCAGAACTCTGAATTTGAAACTGCAATTTTATTTTAAAAGAAGTATGGCAGTGCAATTTTCTTTTAAAAGGTATGGCAACATAAAATGTTATGCATACGTAAATAGAGATTGTTAAGTTAATATTATTCTTAAATAGTACACAGGGTACAGGAGGCTAACTGACAAAGCAATGCTCTCCTGGGATAACTGGTTATTTCACAGGTGTTCATATACATTAAATTGTAAAAACAAATTAGATTTTGCCTTTTCTGCAAAAACTTAATGAATTAGAAGACATATTTTGGTACTATATTAATTTGTTTATTGATTGAGACATGCTTGTAATATTTATTTTACTTATAATATCTACCTTTAAAGATATTTTAGGGTGAATTATGTGCAGGCAGCTGTCTGGAAGCTGTGGAACTCAAGTATGAACAATGCTTACATGGTTTTCATGATATGTTATGAGAAAGTCCTAAAATTACACCTGTAGTATAAAGTGTCATGTGCACTATTTATTTTTATGGCAAGGATTCACTTATTTACTACGTACTACTGACTGCATCTAGTAGAATGCTGGGTAAAGAAAAAATAATGCAAAAATAATTATTGAAATTAATTAATTTGCAAAAGTACACATAAATCATTGTTTATATTATTTTTAGGAAAAACACATCAATCAGAATTAGATCTGTTTAAGAATAAATTTAAATTAGCATTCTGTGTACTGAAGTTCTGGTCAGTGTGCAGAGCTGCTCCTACCCCTGCTCAATCTGGTGCTGCAACCAGCTCACTCTTTGCTTCCATGAACATCTGTCAATTCTGCTAAAACTTCTTGAACTGAGTTTATTTCATTGAATGAAAAAGAGGATGTATGTCTCATTGTGTTAGTAACTTTTATATTTATATTTATATATACAAATTTTATCATATTCCCCTTTAAAGGTTCTCTGAAAAAAAAATCCACTAAGTAGTGCAGGAAGAAATACAAGTTTTTCTTGGAGGGAAGGGAAGCAAGAGAGAAAAAAGTAAATAACAACAAAGTCTAAAAAGTTAATTTTGTTAATTACTTATATTGGATAGAAATATCAAGGTTTGTGATAAGGGTCCAGTGATGCTTAACCTGGGGGCAAGGATGAACAGGAATTTTTGGTATCTGTTTTGGTAGAACAGGTAGACCAAAAATAGAAAAAATCCAGCAGGGACTCAGGGATTTAACTGACAACAAAAAACACGCAAACATATGCATTATGGGCATCCTAGAAGGAGAAGAGAAGGGAAAGGGAACAGAAGAGTGTTGAAGGAAATAATGGCGGAAAACTTCCCAACCCTATTGAGAGAGATGGATGTGCAGATTCAGGAAGCAAAGAGCACCACAAACAGTATAAATCCAAGACACATACTTGTCAAAATGTCCAATGCTCAAAACAAAGAGAAAATACTCAAGGCAGCAAGAGAAAAGAGAACCGTCATATACAAGTGAAGCACAATAAGACTAAGTGATGATTTCTCATGTAAAACCATGGAGGAAAGAAGACAGTGGAATGACATAGTCAAAGTACTAAAAGAAAAAAAACTTCCAGCCATGAATTCTCTATCCAGCAAAACTGGCATTCAAAAGCGATGGAGAGTTGAAAATATTCACAGATAAACAGAAATTAAGAGAGTATGTCAATAAGAAACCAGCACTTCAAGAAATACTAAAGGAAGTTCTACATGTTGAAAGGAAAAAATCAAGGGAGAGAGAGTTGGAGGAGAGTTTAAAAACATCTAAAAACGTGAAAAAAAAACAGAAACAAAACAACATATGAAAAACATTAATCCAAAAAAAATATGGCTGAAGTAAGAAATTCATTGCGAGTAATAACACTGAATGTTAATGGATTAAATTCACCACTCAAGAGACACAGATTGACAGAATGGATAAAGAAATATGATCCATCTATATGCTGTCTTCAAGAAACCCACTTTCGACCCAGGGATTCAAGGAGGCTGAAAGTAAATGGCTGGAAAACAATTTTACAAGCTACAAATAGCCAAAAAAAAAAGGAAGGAATAGCTATTCTAATATCAGACAAAAAGACGTTAAATGCAAAACTAGTGTAAGAGACAAAGATGGACACTATATATTAGTAAAAGGGGAAATCTCTCAAGAAGAAAGAACAATCATAAACATGTATGCAACTAATCAGGGTGCCTCAAAATATGTGAGGCAAACTCTGGAAAAGCTAAGTGGAGAAATAAATCCCTCTACAATTATAACATTGGAATTTAATAAACCATTATCATTATTAGACTTAACATCCAGAGAATCAACAAAGAAACAAAGACTCTCAACAATACATTAGAGGACCTGGACTTAATAGACATATACAGAACATTACACCCAAATACAGCAGGATATACATTCTTCTCGAATGCCAATGGATCATACTCCAAGATACACCACATGCTAGGCTGCAGAAAAACTCTGAATGAATTCAGAAGATTGAGATTATACAAAGTGATTTCTCTGACCACAATGGAATGAAATTGGAAATCACTAAGGGCCAGAGAATCAGGTTAGGAACAAGGATATGGAAGTTAAACAGCACACTCTAAGACAAACAGTGTGTCAAAGAGGAAATCTCAAAAGAAATCAGTAACTAACTTGAAACTAATGAAAATGACAACACAACATATCAAAACCTATGGGCTGCAGCGAAAGCTGTCCTGAGAGGGAAGTTCATAGACATAAATATTTATATTAAAAAGGAAAAAAGAGCTAAAAATTGAAGACCTAACTGCACACTTGGAGGAATTGGAAAAACAAAAAAAACTAAATTTAAAGGAAGTACAAAGAAGGAAATAACAAAGATTAGAGCAGAACTAAATGAAATAGAGAATAAGAAAGCACTAGAAAAAATAAACAAAACCAATAGCTGGTTCTTTGAGAATATCAATAAAATTGACAAACCCTTAGCAGACTAACAAAGAAAAAGAGAGAACAGATGCAAATACACAAAATAAGGAATGAGCAAAAGGATATCACTACTGACCCCACAGAAATAGAGTATCATAAGAGGATTATTTGCAAAATTGTATGTCCACAAGAATGATAATTTAGAGAAATGCACAAGTTTCTAGAAACATACAGACAGCCTACATTGATGAAAGAAGAAATTGATGAAGTCAACAGTCCAATTACAAGTAAAGAGATAGACTCAGTCATCAAAAACCTCCCAGCTAAGAAGAGCCCAGGACCAGAAGGCTTCACAGCTGAATTCTACCAAACATTCTGGAAAGAGCTAAAACCAATTCTACTTAAGCGCTTCCAAAAAATAGAAGTAGAAGGAATATTGCCTAACTCATTCTACGATGCCAACATTACCTTAATAGCAAAACCATATAAAGATACCAGTAGAAAGGAATATTACAGACCATTTTCTCTAATTAACCTGAATGCTAAAATCCTCAACAAAATACTTGCTAATCGCATTCAACAAAATATCAAAAGGATTATACACCATGACCAAGTGAGTTTCATCCCGGGTGTGCAAGGATGGTTCAATAAAAGTAAATCTATCAATGTAATACACCACATAAACAGATTGAAAGAAAAAAAATCACATGATCATCTCTATAGACACAGAAAAAGCGTTTGACAAAATACAGCACTCTTTCTTGATAAAAACACTGCAAAAGATAGGAACAGAGGGAAACTTTCTGAATATGACAAAGGATATATATGAAAAACCCAAAGTTAACATCATTTTCAATGGTGAAACCCTACAAGCCTTCCCTCTGAGATTGGGAACAAGACAAGGATGCCCACTATCACCACTCCTATTTAACATTGTCTTTGAAGTACTTGCTCGAGCACTGAGGCAAGAAAAGCATATAAAAGGCATCCAGATTGGAGAAAAAGAAGTAAAAATTTCATTATTTGCAGGCGACATGATCCTATACATAGAAAGCCCTGAGAAACAGAGAACAAAGCTTCTAGAACTTATAAAGGGGTTCAGTATATTCTGATGGAAAATGGCCTACATCCGATGATGTTGGAGGTGTGGGCGTTGGGGAACATGGGATTCCCTGTCATTTCTGAGTAATATTTAGATAATCTAAGCACCTTTAAAACATATATATATATATGTATATAACAAATAACATTTATGTAAACAAATGCACATATGTGCATATGTATTTATATATCATTTTACAAATATTGGTATGTATTGTGAAAAATTTGATTTTTACCCACAATAAAAAATAAATAAATAAATAAAGGAGTTCAGTAATGTTGCAGGCTATAAGATCAATGCTCAAAAATCACTAGCATTTCTGTACACCAACAACGAGCAATTGGAGGAGGAAATCAAGAAAATAATGCCATTTACAATAGTAACAAAAGAATCAAATACCTGGGAATAAATTTAACTAAAGATGTAAAGGACTTATATACAGAAAACTACACAACAAAGTTAAAGGAAATCAAAGAAGACTTAAATAAATGGAAAAATATTCCCTGTTCATGGATAGGAAGACTAAACATCTTCAAGATGTGTATCCTACCCAAACTAATCTACAGATTTAATGCAATCCCAATAAAAATCAATGCTATATTTTTTACAGAACTGGAAAAACTAACCACAAAGTATATTTGGAAAGGTAAGAGGCCCCGAATTGCCAAGGACATATTGAGAAAGAAAAATGAAATTGGAGGTATCACATTACCGGACTTTAAAACATTTTACAAATCTACTGTGATCAAAACTGCATGGTACTGGCACAACAATAGACCTAATGACCAATGGAATTGAATTGAGAGTTCTGATATATATCCTCTCATATACAGTCATCTGATATTTGACAAGGCTACCAAGCCCACTCAGTTGAGAGAGAATGGCCTCTTTAACAAGTGGTGTTTGGAGAACTGGATAACCATATCCAAAACAATGAGAGAAGAATACCATCTCACACTTTATGCAAAAATCAGCTCAAGATGGATCAAAGATCCAAAACCATGAAGACCTTGGAAGATAATGTATGAAAGCATCTACAGGACCTTGAAATAGGAAATGGTTTCATGAACTTCACAGCCAAAGCACGAGCAGCAAGAGAAAGAAGAGATAAATGGGATCTCCTCAAAAGTAAAAACTTCTGCACCTCAAAGGAGGTTATAAAGAAAATAAAAAGGCAGCCTACCCAATGGGAGAAAATATTTGGCAATGATATATCTGATAAGAGCCTAATATCCTGCATATATAAAGAAATCCTACACCTTGAAAATAAAAAGACAAACAACCCATTTAAAAAATGTGCAAGTGACCTGAAAAGACACTTCTCCAAGGAAGAAATACAAATGGCTAAAAAGCACATGAAAAAATGCTCGACATCACTTGCTATCAGGGAAATGCAATGAGATACCACCTTACGCCCATCAGAATGGCAGCTATTTGAAAAAACAGCAGACTCTTAAGTGTTGGAGTGGATGTGGAGGAATAGGAACCCTCATCCACTGCTGGTGGGATTGTGGAATGTTCCAGCCACTGTGCAGAACAGTTCGGCAGTTCCTCAGAAAACTAACAATAGATCTTCCGTATGATCCAGCAATTCCACTCCTTGGTATATACCCAGAAGAATTGAAAGCAAAGACACAAACAGATATATGCACACCAATGTCATAGTGGTATTGTTCACCATTTCTAAAAGTTGGAATCAGCCCCGGGGTCCAGCAACAGATGAATGGATAAGCAAAATGTGGTACATACATACAATGGAATATTACTCAGCTGTAAGAAGGAATAAAGTGCTAACACACGGAATAATGTGAGTGAATCTTGAAGATCTTATGTTGAGTGAAGCAACCCAGGCATTGAAGGATGAACAGTATATAACCTCACTGATTTGAATTGAGGAAAGTGAGCAGATTCTGAGAACCATTGTCTGAAAGATAGATTAACAAGGGAGAGAATGAGAAGAGCGGGATGTGAGGCATCATCCATATGGACATAATCTATGGTAAAGGGATAGAGTATAGTTGCATATTGAAGGATAGGACAGATGGGTAGTGATATTACTGGGTTTGGTGGTGCAGGGTTGACAGGTGAGTAGATTAGAAAGGGCAGGTTGGAAGACACAGGGATGTAACTATGAATCTTGTCATTCAATGAGTCAAGACAGGGCAGTTTCATATGCCCCAGGGGGATAGGGAGGAAGGAAGAGTTAAGATCATATGGGATATTAAATGGTCATGGGAAAGGTTTTTCATTACCTTACAGTAATGGACACAGGACTTGGTAAATATCATCAAAAATTATTAAAATGTGCAGTCTAAATTGTAAACTATACTGTAAACCATCGACAATGTTTAGTTGCTATATTTTACTGTCTGTATAACAGTTATAACAACAGTTATAACAATGCTAACATCCCGCAAAAAAAAGGTTTTAATATGGGTTGGGGAAGGCGGAGGGAGCTTGGGTATGTGGGAGTCTCTAGTATTCCATGTGTAACTTTGCTGTGACCTAAAACCTGTTTGAAAATTAAATCAAAATTTCGGAGACACTGGGGAATGAGAGGGGGAAGGTGTCACAGTACACTGGACATCCGATAATACAGTGACAAAAGGAAAAAATAATATTTTTTTTTTAAAAAGGAATTTTTTCCCATTTTTTTTGAATGTCCCAATCCACTAATTAGATTTTATTTTTAGTTTAGTTTTTTTTTCTTCTGAGTTTCCTTGTACTTATCTCTTGCATTTAAGCTTATCATTATTATTTCTTTTTCCTATTAATTGTATTTGGTTATTATATGGGCTTCATGTTCAAGGAAGTTTTGGATCACAGAAGGGTTACAATTGGGGCAGCAGAGGATCATTGGTGGGGGGTGTCTGGGATGGGGGATTCATGGGAGTAAGTTCATCTGAACATATATGAAAGATATATAAAATTGTTCAAAAATTAAGGGATGGGGCATGGTCACAGTGGGTAGACAATCACTCAATAAATGAGGGAATTTGAATTTCCAGCCTGGAGAGCTCTCCCACATTCTCCAAGGGAGCAGCAACTGTTCTCTGAGTGCAGAGACAGTGCCTGGCAAAAGAGGATGGCCCACTGATGGGTTCTTGTTATTGATGACTAGCCTTATGAGTCTTTGCTCTTGTAATTAAAATGTAGCCTACTGTTATGGAGTGCCTAAGAGTTGCCACCTGAGAACCTCCTGGTTGCTCAAATGTGGCCTCTCTCTAAGCCAAACTCAGCATATGAATGCATTACCTTCCCCTCAATGTGGGACATGACTCCTGGGGATGAGCCTCCCTGGCAATGAGGGATTAATACCGAGTGCCAACTGGCAACATGACTGGAAAAAGACCTTGAATAAAAGGGGGAAAAGGTAAAGAGAAATGAGGTCATGTGGCTAAGAGACTTCAAAGAGAGTCGGGAGGTCATCCCAGAGGTAATGCTTACGCACACCTCAGTAGGATCTCATAGAACAGCAAAGTGGATCACTCCACACACAGAGACTCCTGAGGGCTCTGAAGACACCCAGGTCCTATACAAGTGGGGATAGCCCCAGAGATTGATGCCTTATTAGTGGGCTCTACTTTGGAATCTGTGCTCCTGAGAGTGACAGAGTTGGACTCAAATAAGTCCTCCCTGCACATGGTCCATAAATCCTTTCTATTCAAACCTATATGTGATGCTGAAGTTTTTTGGTGTACTTTCAGAGACTGGAGAGCCTCTGGCCTACCTTTGTGCCAGGTGTGCCTGAAATCTCAGTGGAGCTGCAACTCCTACCCTACAGCTCCATGGACTCATACAAGTCACCTGGCGAGGAGACGACGATGGACTATGGCCATCCCAGGGAATGGAGAGGGCCTGCAGCTGCAGGCAGGACAATCCCATCCACCTTATCCATGGGATATAAGCCATCTCTCATTTTGAGGTGGAGTGGACATCACCTTCCCAGTCCCCTCAGGATTGGGGGAAGAACTATGGACTAGCGAGGACTTAATGGTATTCTGTTGTAGACATATTGTGATTCAAGCAATGGAAGAAATTACAACAGTAAGGTGGAGCTGGTGGCCACTGGATGCTTTCAGGGCAGGGCAGGGCAGGGCAGTTGAAATACAGGGGCTTTTTCAGGACTTGGTTGTCCTGAGTGGCGTTGCGTCAACGGATGTAGGCCATTTTACATCAGCATATACCATGCAGAACTGTGTGGGAGAGAGTGTGGTCTACGATGTGACCTGTGGTCTATGCTTGGTGGCAAGGCCCCAGGATGTGTATATACATTGTGAGTTATGTGCCACACTGATGAAGGATGTTGTGGGAGGGGGGGAACATGGGAATCCCTGTAATTTCTGTGTACTATTTAGGTAATCTAAGCACCTTTAAAAAAAAAAATATATATATATATATATATATAAATAATATTTATGTAAACAAATACACATACATGCATATATATTTATATATCATTTTACAAATATTGGTATGTATTGTGAAAAATTTGATTTTTACCCACAATAAAAAATTTTAAAAAATAAACAAATAAAATAAAATAAAAAGTTAATTTTTTTCATTACTTACATTGGATAGACACATCAAGGTTTGTGATAAGGGCCCACTGATGCTTTACCTGGGGCCAAGGATGAGCAGGGATTTTTGGTAAAGATAACTGACATCCTGTCTGGAAGTTTTCTGTTGTAACAAGAGCTTTGGTGTTAAGTTTTATATCCAAATGGGAGTCTCCAATGGCATCACAGGAAACCCCCAGGATCACAGGCTTTGGCACCAATAATATCCAGTGCCCACAGGTAATTTCAAAGAGATAATTGATTCTAGATGATTACAGAACAGGACCCAAGTAAAATCTGTCCATGAATAGCACTTGTATATAAGATATTGTAGTATATTTTGAATGTAGAAAATGGTGTAGATTAAATGGTTAATCAGAAAGAAAATCACAGTTCCCCTAACATTCTCAGTGCTCTTAAGGTGAAATGCCTGTAGATCTTAGGGACGAAGGAGTAGAGAAGGATATCCAGAGCCTGGCCTCAGCCCGATCCCAGGACACTAAGTTTTCCTGCTCATCTTGAGGGTTTTCCTCTCAAGAATAGAGTGATTCTTACTATTCAAAACAAACTCAAGGTATTGCTAGTGGTGACAAAAGTCTTTCTGAAATTGTCCAATGCATAAATGAAACTGGTGCCAAAGCCCAGCACAGTGGCCTGTGAGCTGGATGATTGCCATCACATTGCTTTATCTCTGATGACTCAGTAACTCAATATGTTAGCACATTAACAACGTGCTATTTGAGGTTACGACTAAATGGAATGTGTAACCATTTAGACTAGTACTTGGCACAAAGTGCTTATGTATTAGGAAGCACTACAATAAATGTTCAGTCTTCACAATCATGGTATAGGTGGGTGATTTTTATCATGTTCAGAAAGCAGAAAGTCTCAACATGTTTCTTAGTGGTGCTATGTACATTTCTGTCTTTGATTTCCAGTTTAATTCAGCTGTGATTCGACAACACACACTTTTTTATTTCAAACTACTCAACATACACTTGAATGCACTTTCTACACCATTAGGGTTTAGTCAGCTACATTGTTCAAACCTTTTACACCTTTCCGAATAGCTGTGTCATGATGATTACACTGGTTGAATTGTTTTTACATATCCAGGTATAATTCTGGATATTTTAAGTTATACTTTTTGATATAACATGTTAAGCATTATATATTTTTAAGCCATGATAATAGGTGAACATAAATTTAGAATTATTTTGTCTATCATGATGCAAAATAACCTTAATATTGAGCCACACATCTTGCCTTCAGTTGTACACTCTTTGATAAGAATGTAACCTTTGATGTTTTCAAATTTTATGTACCCCAGAAAATCATGTTCAGAAAGCTAATCCATTCTCTATGTGAAAACCTATTGTAAATATTTTATTTTGATTTGATTGGGTCAGTTCGGGTATGGTCCTGTGTGAGTCTTAATCCTTTTACTGGAGTCCTTTATAAACAGGATGAATATGGAGTTAAAGGAGAGAAAACCACAGACTGAAGAAACTGGAAGGAATTAAACCAGGAAAAGAAAGGAGAGACCAGCAGATGCTGACATGTGCCTTATCACATGACAGAGTCCAGAATCACTGGCAGCCAGGCTTCCTGGAGAAAGTATCTCTCAATGGTGCCTACATTTGGACATTTTTCTCAGGTTCAAAACTGCCAGATTGTGAACTAATAAAATTTCTATTGTTAATGGTCAACTCATTTTATGGTGTCCAACTGAGCAGTTTAACAAACGAAAATGCAGAAATATAGCCACGGCAGCTTTTGGTTTTTGTTTTATATCATCTCTATCCATACTTATATCTATATCTAAATTGTTTTAAATTTATTTTCAATGTACACACTTTGAATATATTTCAGATAGTATTTCTTATCCACAGAAAGGTCTTGTAGATATTTTAAATCTTATATAGGTAAATAATAATGTGAAGATGATATTAATACCCTAAGAGCAGTCTCTTCCCATGGTATAGTCTCAACTCTGTTATCGGGATACACTATTTAAATTGGGAAACTCATTCATTGACATCCCATTCCACCAAGCATCAACACCTTCAATCATATATTTATGTGATCATTGCTCTATAGTGTCTTCAGTTAAGCATTCATCTTTTCTAGAGTTTATAGTGATTATATGTGTGATAGCTGGTCCTATAGTAATATCCTCAGCCTCCAGAAGTAGAATGGTTGTTTTTCTTTTGTTTTGGTAGGTGCTTCCTATCAGATTAAAGATATTCCACTCACTTTTTGATTAAAGATATTCCACTGACATGGTTCCCCTGTCTGTCTGCCCATTGTGCTTACTGGTTTTTTTCAGGAAGCACCAGGAAGGGAACTGGGACCTCCCATGTGGGAGTTGGGCACCCAACTGCTTAAGTCACATCCCCTCCATCAATTCACTTTTAATTTGATGAAAGTTTTTAGCTTGAATAAGCTTTGATATATATTGTTTTACCTACAGTCAATGTGAATATTATGTAAGTTTTATCTTTTATTTATTCTGTTGGAACCCCAGGCCGAGGGTCTTAAATGAGATATAACAGCCACCTACAGAATCTCATTTCAACCAAGAAAGGACCCCTCACCCCCAAAAAAAGAAAATAAAATAAATGTTTTCAAAAAGGATCAAAATGAAGGACCAGTCCTATTCAACTGATAAAAAAAGAAATCAATGGCAGTGATGGGAGTGTTTTGTTCAACTTTCCATTTAGATCATTGGAACACGGTCCAAATTGGGCATCATAATTACATAAAATAAAAGGGCCAGATGCTCCGGACATTGCTGGAAGGTTCACTGTCTTAGTTTGCCAAAGGCTGCTGATGTGCTGACCTGGGCGGCAGACAGGAAGAGCCCAGGGAGCCAAATTACTCCCGGGAACCCATAGAAACCTTGGAGGGAAAAGGGTCTGGAGCACGTGGCGCTCACTATCGCTGCCCCCAGTCGTGGCCTGCACTGCACTTAAACCTATGACAAGGAGGCTGCTAAGCTGCTCTCTGGGCTCAAGCAGTTTGTTTTAATTAAAAAACAAAAACAAAAACAGGAAATCTCTTTGAATAAATCTGTGGCATAGCATGATAAATGTGAAGTTGCTTATCCTAACACTTGGTTATGTGCAGATTTTGTAGCTCTGGGAAAAAGTGGTCACCTGCAAAGTAAAAGGGGGAGATACAAAGTGTGCTTGCTGAGATTCACTTAAAACATAAGTTAGTAAAAAAGCAGTTTATAAACTGCTCTGAAAATGTGTGTTTTATTACTTCTTGGAGTTCTTTCAGAAACCTGGAACCAAATCACATATGGGAATCAGAAAGTAAATTTCATAAAATAGACAATTAGTTTTTGCATAGAAAAGAAAATATTATTTATTTCTTACCATATGTATCAGGAAACTTACAAAGAGTGGAAAAATAAATGATAATATTCAATGTTAGTCATAAAAATTTTAGTTATTATGTAAATTTCTACAGCTTTGTGATATTTTATATTTGTTTTAATATTATCACTATTGTTTATTGGATGTCAAAGACAATATTGGAATATGTTTGTGTGTTATGAATTGAATCATACTTTTTAAATTACCTTTAATATTCAGTTGGAGAAACAGCCTTTGGCATTATGTATCTAATAAGACCTCCCACTTATTAAAACTATTAAGAAACTTAGAAAGTATTTCAATTGTTAGGATTTAATATAAGAAGGTTTTGGTAACCAGGTGTTTTTAAAATATCCTCTATTACAAGATGTACATTTATATTCATTATAAAATGTTTTAGTAGTGCATACTGATTTTTAAACAAAATGAATTTTTATGTCACCTTTTAATTGTTTAATAGAATATAATAAAATAAGCAGTAAAATGCATGTTCTCATGGTTTGATTTCAAAGCATACCAATCAACCAAACAGGACTTGTAACACATCTCTAAAGCAATGAGCAGGTCACACACCCTCCCTGGCCAAATCAGCAATAGGACAAATGTGCCCCAGGTTAGCTTGCCTACAGTAGACATAAAGTCTACTTCACTGCACTAATCAATTTTCTAGAGAACGATAAAATTATGCTCATCATCTGCTAACTGAATTGTTACATTTTTATGTTTTTACAAGGGAAAAAATGATGTAGATATATCATTTGTATTTTAACTAAAAAGCTTTTAGTAAATCAAAATTTTTCTTTCAATTGCTAGTAATTTATATTCGAAGGCATATAATACCCATTTACTGATATATAAAAAGATATGTGTTCTCTGCATACAATATCAATATATACATCTCTTTTTATGTCTACCTATCTATATTTATTGATCTGTCTACCTGCCTATAACACAAATATATTGTGGAATTCCTTAATGAGTAATCAAACATGGATAGATTCATTCATCAACAAATGATTGGTAGTTAAATCAATAAAATTGCAGAATTCCCTTCCACTCAAATATATACACCATTACATAAGGAAAGGTCTCCTAGCTAGCCCATTATCTCTTAGGGACCCTCCCTTGTGTCCTTGGAAAAGGCCTCTACTTCCCACTAGATTGTAACTGCTGACTAAAGAAGTTTTACTTGTAAATGTCACTTTCGCCTATTTCCATTCATTTTCTTGTTATTTTATATAAGCTCTGCAATTTACAATTGTTGTAACCTATAGCCAAATGCTTGTCCCAGCAGGCTTTTGCAAGTTTTCAAGGGCTTTGGGGGCAGTTGCTTACACACTTCCTCTTAACCATAACTATAACTTAACCCACCAATATCTGCCAACAACACGATCCTCACCTCCTTTTGTGTAAATCTCATGAAAGTCCTAAACTCTTTAGACTTGGAGAGACAGACTGTCCCCATACATGGCACCATGAAATAAATACTTTTATTTTTGAAAAACCCAGTGTCATTGAATTGGCCTCTCATGCTTAACAGACTATGAACCCACTTTTCTGCCGGTATAACTTTTGAAATTTTGAATAAATTGCTTTATTTTCTCAAACTTATTGAATTAAATATTTAATAAAAGTATCCTTCTTCCAAGTCTTGTTTTAAATTCACACATAATCTGAGAAATAAGTGGACTGCATGTTTGAATTGTCTTCTGGTCAGGAATAAAAAGAATTTTTAAAGTAAGCTGTGGCAGCCAGAGAGCATCTTGGTTAATTGTTCCTCAATCACTCACTCTAGACTTGACAGAAAAGTGTTAAGTTCCGGGAAGGAATATTGAAGAAGACATGAAGGATGTACAGACAGAGGAAGAAAGGGCATTCTTACTTCAGCTTGGCATTATTGTGTTCTTAAAGATTGTCCAATGCCAAAAGAATTTCTATTCACTTGTCTCTTGTGGAGGAAATATATATACTGGAGTAGTGTTAGGTCATTCATCTCACACCACCAGACCCCAATTCATTTGTGATTACAATAATCTCTATGAAGGTAATGATTTAGCCAAGGTGTAGTTCCAAAATAGCCTGGGCAGAATGGAAATCTAAGCTTTTACCACTAACTTGGAAGCATTTTCCCCTTCTCACTGTAAAACACAAGTACACAATTGACTTCACGTGAATAACTTAGTTCCAAATCAATACCTTCCATACACCTCATTATTTCACTCAAATGAGTTGTAAAGCAAGTTCATAAAAACTGAAAAAATCAAAGTGTACTCTGTGGAATGATGTGCAATGGGATGAAGGAGACTGAGTCTTGGCTATTTTCTTTACACAGCCTCACTGATTGAAATGGGGGAAGCTACAAATTAATTTTGTTCATTTTCCCAAATGTAAAATGAAACTCAATGGCATGCCTTATGCTGCCCTATTATCTCTGACAGCATTCAACCATCATCCACAAAGAAACTGCCTTGCACATATCATTCCACTGTCTCTGGGAGATCCTGACTCTCCTTCCACTTATACCAGGGAAGGGAGACCAGCACTGGGGTGAAATCCAAATATATTGATGAGTTGCTTCCTTTTACAACCACAAGCTGATCTTAGGAACATCCAAAACTCATAAAAATGATAAAAATTAAAAAACCTATGCTAAATTATTGTTTCCATGTTTTTCTTTGATAATATATTTATAAAGAATAATTATAAATGGAAAAATCAAGTCCCTTTCATCAAATATCTGCCTTGATGATTTTCTAACAAATACAAACATTGGCTGAAATACTTGTTTACATAAACCCGAAACAAATAAATTCATTTAGCACACTGGGTAAACATTTCAGAAGTATAAGAGCAATAATTCTGATACTCAACTCTGTTTATCATTAGAAGAAATTATATATTTAAATGTGAAAACTCAGGTGAGACTTCTGGGGTAGATGATAGAATAAGGAGATACAGGACTCACACCTCCTCCCAAAACAGCTAGTGGACAGGCAGAAACTGTATAAAACCACTATTCTCTGGAGGCTAGGGGTGTTCTGTACAGCATCCAAGAAAGAGTGGGATGAAAAGACTGAGAAAATGCTGTAAATGAAAACTGTAAGTAACCAGCTCCGCCATGGGTGCTGCTGCCCATCCCCACCTTTCAAGTCAAGCAGTCTCAGATCTGATCCCTGGATGACTCATGCAGACAGAGAAGGATTTGGAAGAACTCCTAACAAGAATGGTTGGGACACAAGTGAGTACTGATCATGGCTTTTGATGGGCAAATTTAAACTGCTGGGTCACAGCTGTGAACCTCCATTTTAGCCTGCCCTGTAAAGGGAGCAGCTTCAATCCCACCACTGACAGAGGGCAGAGCTAAAGGAGGTTTAAAGACACAGTCCTTCCTTAAAGATGGGGGAAGAACTTGACAAAGAGCATATTCAACTGTGCATTTCTGGAAAGTACAGCTTCAGGGAGCCATCACAAGTGTTTTGTGGCATTATTAAGCCCCAAAGCTGGGCCTTTGGGGATAACCAGAGATATAGAGAAAAAATCTTTAACACAAGAGTTAGGAAGAACTTACATTTATTACGACTACAGAGGTAGAAGCCAAGTTCAGTCTAAAGTGACTCAGACCTGACTCCCCATGCTGTGGTTTTTTCTTGCTTATATATCTAAATTACTACTTAGCATTTGCTTTGATTTTGCATTAGCTTTTATGCATATAGATGAACATACCTGACTAGTTATATAATTGTATGATTAGTATGTTTAGGATATCACACTTGCACATACATTACATGATCAAAAAAGGGGCAGGTAACTCCACCCCAGGGTGGGAATTTTACTATGTTAATTAAGCAAGTTGAAGCGAGGACAGCCAGGGACTTCTTCTGCACAGGTCAGTCAAGCAGTTGAAGTTAGTTTTCATACTTCATTGCTTGAACAGGATGTTCTTGACCACAAGAAATGGAATTTGACACCAAGAGAGAGTTGCATCTCATTATCTTCTAATTTACATATAATTCTTTCCTTTTTTTACTAGCAACAGGGAGAGAAACAAGTTACATTCAGGTATTTGGTCATCCTACATCCATCAGCATCTTTCCTGATCCTCATCCCAGGACCTTCTGGAAACACTCTCTACCCATTTAGTGGGTTCTTGGCTCTGTTTTGTTTGGGAATTGCTGGCTGGGGAAAGTCCTCTCTGGGGTGACCGTTCTCAATGCATTTGCCCTCCACCCAAAAACATCTAGAGGCAATGAAAGAAGAGATTTTAAAGAAGTGGCAAAACAGAAGCAACCATAACTGATCAAGACACCCACAGAAAGAAGAGAGTAAAAAAATTTTCTCCTGGGGGTGAACAAAATGCACAAAGAAATATTAAAAAATGGACTGAATTACCTGAAATAGAATCAGATGTTGAAAAGGTGAATGAATCTCAACAGTTAAACAAGGGAAATTACAAAGGTCTAGAATAAGTTGAGCCAAATGTCAGAGAAGAAGATTAACACAAAGCCAATCATCATCAAAACCCTCGACAAGAAAGAAAAACTGGTATTCAGAATAAACTCATCAAAATAATCAGGTGCATAGACATAAGCTAAAAAATAAGCCATACTAAGAAACAGGAAGTTATGGCCCACTCAAGGAATAAATTAAATCTCTCTATATATACAAGAATCAAATCAAAATGGATCAATGACCTAAATATAAAAGCTAGGCTCATAATAATACTAGAAGAAAATGTAGGAGAAAATCTTACAGAACGTTTGGTAGGTGGTGGTTTCTTGGACCTTACACCCAAAACATGAGCAACAAAACAAAATTAGATAAATGGAACCTCCTCAAAATTAAAAACTTTTGTACCTCAGAGAACTTTATCAAAAGGTTGAAAAAGCAGCCAATTAAATGGCAGAAAATATTTGGAAATCACATATCTGATAAGTATTTAATATCCATGATATATAAAGAGATAATACCACTCAACACTAAAGGGGAAAACGGCCCCATTAAAAAATGTGCAAAGGATGTGAATAGACATTTGTCCAAAGGAGAAATACAAATGGCAAAAAAAAACATGAAAAAATGTTCAACATCACTAATGATTAGGGAAATGCAAATCAAAGCTGCAATGAAATATCATCTTACACCTATTAGAATGGCCACTATTTAAAAGACAGAGAAATAAAAATGTTGGGGAGCATGTGGGGAGATTGGAACAGCTATTCACTGCTGGTGGGAATGTATAATGCCACAGCCTCTGTGGACGACTGTTTGGCAGTTCCTAAAGACACTGAGTATAAATTTGCTCTGTGATCTGGAAATACCACTACTGGGTATATACCCAGAAGAACTGAGAACAGTGACATAAACAGACATCTGCACACCAATGTTCATAGCAGCATTATTCACAATTGCCAAAACCTGGAAGCAACACAGTTGACCATTAACCAATGAACTGATTATCAAAATGAGGAATATTATGCAGGTGTAAGAAGAAATGAAGTTGTAAAACATAGGAAAACATGGATGAAACTGGAGGGCATTATGTTGAATAAAGCAAGCCAGACAGAAAAGGACAAATACTGTAAGATTGCACTACTATAAACTAAATATATTGTGTAATCTCATGAATTTAATAATCTGAATATGGGTCACCAGAAAATAGAATGAGGTTAGTGAATGGAAAGCTGAGTATTAATTTGTGCAGAATTAGTAAAAAGGATATGCCTTAATCTTTGAAAATGAATAGAAAAGGTGAAATCCTAATATGATGTTTGTAACTAGCAGTATAATTATGTGGGTGTGAAAGTGGTTTAAAGGGAAAGTCTAAGGACATGTATATTAAAAAATGAAAGCTAAATAATGTAACATGGGAATGAATAGCATATTAAAACATCATGCAAAATATGAAAATGAGTAAAATTGCATATACAAGACTGTTTTTCTTTGAAACTGATCAAAGGTATGTTAAAGCTGCAGGATCTTAATATCAGACCAAAAAACACATTATGTTAAGTGAAAGAAACCAGACACAAATTAGTACATATTATATGATTTCATTTATATCAAATGTAAATATAAAGATGAAATTAGTGGTTATGTACGGCTGGAGAAAGACTGCTAACAGGTTTGGATTTTATTCTTTTCAGTGTAATGAAATTATTCTAAACTTTTGTGGTGATGAATGTACAGCATTTTGATTATATTAAAAGCCATTGATTCTACACTTGGATTGATCATATGGGATGTGAATATATCACAATAAAACTGCTTAATAAATAAATAAATAAATAAATAGTTGTTCAAGAATAGCCAGAAATTGCAACTATGCACAACAGGGAAAAGCATAGAGAGGTTGAGAGGTTAAGAATTTTCTGGTATATTTGTATGTTTTTTTGTCTATCGTTATTATTGAATTAATGAAAATGCTTTAATAATGATTGAAGTGATGAATGCTTTAATAATCATTGTAGTGATTATACTAAAACCATTGATTTTATACTTTGGATGAATTGTATGCTTTATGAATGTGTATCAATAAAAAGTTTTTGAAAAAAAAAAGACGTCATAATAAATTTGGGGGAGACACAGAATTTTGAACAACTAATCAAAGGTACAAATTTATATCAATGTGAGGAGATGAAGGGAAATAAAGAGCTAAAGGATATTTAGAAGACATTAGGTGAGCATAAAGAATAATTGAGTGTGTGAAAGCAAGAATAACAAACTAATTGAATGAAAGGCACAATAGATGGATTTAAAAATACACTAGGGACATACAGCAACAGACATGAACAAGTAGAAGAAAGAATCAGCAAACCGGAGGATAGGACATTTGAGCTCTTATAGACAGAAGAGATATAGAATGAAATGGGAAAAAAAAATTGAAGGCTTTCAGTGAATTGAATGACAGTGTGAAGCTCAAAAATATATGCATCATGGGTCCCAGAAATAGAAGATATGGGAAAAGAGGCAGAAATAGTAATTTAGGAAAGAAATGGCTAAAAATTTCCAAACCCTTATGAAAGACATAACCATAAAAGTTCAAAAACTCCAATGTACTTCAAAGAGAATAAATCCTAACAGACTTACTCTGAGGCATATACTAATTCAAATTTCAAATGCCAAAGATAAAGAGAGAATCCTGAAACCAGCAAGAGAAAAGCAATCCATCATATACAAGGAACTCACAATAAGATTAATTGCTGATTTCTCTTTAGAAATCATGGATGCAAGAAGTTAGTTCTATGATATATTTAAGAATCTGAAAGAGGAAACTGCCAGCTAAGAATTTTTTTTTTATTTATCAAAATATATCATACATACATGCACATACATAAACAATAAGTGTATAGCAAAAGTTATGAATTTAACAAAATAAATATGCATATCATCATACAGAGTTCCCATACATCACTCCACCACAAACACCTTGCATTGTTGTGAAAAATTTGTTGCAAACTCTGAAAGAACATCATCAAAATATTACTACTAAATATAGCCCAAGCCATGAAATCTTTATTTGGCAAAACTGTCATTCAAAATTGAAGAAAAGTTTTAAATATTCACAGGTGATCAGAAACTGAGAAAGAAAATCCTGTCCTATTAGAAATATTAAGGAAGTTCAGCAGGCTGAAAGGAAAGGAAATGAGAGAGAGGTTGAAAGGAGAGTGTAGAAACAAAGATTACAAGTAAGTGTAATTAAAAGGGTAAAAAGAGGGATAACAATAAGATATGACATATAAAAACCAAAGGAGAAAATGGTTGAAGTACATACTGCCTTTACATTAATAACATTGAAGATTAATGGATTAAACACACCAGTCAAAATATGTGGATTGGAAGAATGGATAAAAATCTATGATTGAGCTATGGACTAGAGTGCACTTAACTTGTATTCTACTATAGACGTGTTGTGATTCAAGCAATGGAAGAAATTACAACACTGAGGTGGAGCCAGTGGCCACTGGAGGCTCTGGAGGCAGGGAGAGGGAAAAGCAGTTTTAATACAGGGGCTTTTTGGGGACTTGGGAATTGTCCTGAGTGACATTGCAATGACAGATAAAGACCATTTTTTATCATCATATAACATGCAAAACTGTATGGGACAGAGTGTGGTCTACAATGTGAACTATGGCCCATGCTGAATGGCAAAGCCCCAGGAAGTGTTTATCAATTGCAATTTATGTGCCACACTAATGAAGGATGTTTATGTGGGAGGTTGTGGTAGGTGTGGGAAGTGGGGCATATGGGAATCCCTATATTTTCTGTGTAACATTTATGTAATCTAAGTATCTTTAAAAATATATATAAATAATTTTAAAAATTGTATGATCCCGCTATGTACTGTCTAAAAGAGACTCACTTTAGACCCAAAGGAACAAACAGGTTGAACACGAAAGGTTGTAAAAAATGGCTCATATAAAATGTAACCAAAAAAGAGGTCGAGTAGCTATACTATCAGACAAAATAGACTTAAAATGCAAAACTGTTATAAGAGTCAAGGAAGACACTAAAAGGGGTTATCCACCAAGAAGAAATAATCTTAAATATTTATGCAGCTAACCATGGTACCCCACAATAGTCAAGACAAACTCCGGCAAAACTCAAAGACAAAAGAGATGTCTCTACAATAATAGTTGGAGGTTTCAATACACCACTCTCATGAATAGATAGAACATCTATAGAGAGGAACAATAAGGGAACAGAGAACTTGAATAATATGATAAATGAACTAACCTAACAGATATGCAAATAACATTGCATCCCAAAACAGAAAGATATACATTCTTCTCAAGTCACAAGGAAAATTATCCAAGAAAGATCATATGTTGGGCTACAAAATAAGTCACTGTAAATTTTAAAAGATTGAAATTATGAAGAGCAGTTTCTCTGAGGATAATGATATTAAGCTGGAAATTAAAAACAGGCAAGAATTGGAAAATTCACAAATATCTGGAGGTTAAAAAAACATACTCAGTTTATGAGGGGGTCAAAGGAGAAATTGCAAAAAAATCATAATTATCTGGAGCGGAATGAAAAAGAGAAAATAACATATCAAAACATATCAGATGCAGCAAAGGAAATGTTGAAAGGGAAATTTATAGCCCTAAGTGTTACACTAAAAATGAAGAAAGATCTAAAAATAAAAGAGCTGAGTATCTGCATAAACATGAAAAAGAAAACTAATTCAAAAGCAAGCAATAGCAATGAAATAAAAGATTAAAGCAGAAATAAATGAAATTCAAGATGAAAACAATAGAGAGAATTAAGAAAACAAAAAGATGGCTTTTGAAGATAGATAAATTTGACAACCTTAGCTAGAATGACAAAGAAAAAAATAGAGAAGATGCAAATAAATAAAATCAGAAATGATTAGAAGACATTAATATTGACCCCAGAAAAGAAAGTATCATAAGATGATACTATGAACAACTTTGTATATTAAGAAGTTAGACAACTCAGATGTAATGGATACATTTCTAGAAAAACAAGAACATCCTGCACTAACTACAGAAGAAATAGAAGACCTTAACAGACCAATTACATGTAAAGAGATGGAATCAGTCAAAAAAAATCTCCCAACAAGGAAAACCACAGGACCAGATGGTTTCACACTTAAATTCTACCAGTCATTCCAAGAAAAATTAATACTAATCCTGCTCAAACTATTCCAAAAAATGAAGAGGAGAGAACACTAATTCTATGAAGCCAGCATCACCCTAATACCAGAGACAGATAATGTTACAGGAAGGAAATGACAGACCAATTTCTCTAATGACTATAGATACAAAAATTCAACAAAATACTTGGAAATCAAACCCAGCAGCAAATAAAAGGTATTATAAAACATGATCAAGTGTATTTTATTCTAGATATGCAAGTTTGTTTCAATGTAAGAAAATCAATTAATATAATATAACATAAGAAATTGGTGTGGAAAACCACATGATCATTTTGATTGATGCAGAAAAAACACTTGATAAAATCCCACATCCATTAATTAAAACATATTGAATGATAGGAATAGAAGAAAGCGTCCTCAAATGATAATGGGCATATCTGAAACAACCACAGCCAATATCATACTCAATGGTGAAAGACTGAAAGTTTTCCCTCTACAATATGAAACAATACAAGGGTGCCTAGTGTCACCTCTGTTATTCAATGTAGTGCTGGAAATTCTAGCTAGAGCACTTAGGCTAGAAAAAGAAATAAAAAGCATAAAAATTGGAAGGGAAGAGTTAAAATTATTGCTATTTGCAGAGGACCTGATTGTATATATTGAAAGTTCCCAGAAAATCTACAGCAACACATGATACAGATAATCTATAGCTAATACATGACTTCAGCAAATTGGTTTGTTACAAGAATAGTATTAAAAAATCATAGTGCTTCTATGCACTATTAAAGAGTAATCTAAGGAGGAAATCAATAAAATTTCCATTTACAATAGGAAACAAATATATAACTATACTAGGAATATATTTAACCAAGGATGTGAAGGATCTGTATATAGAAAACTACACAACATTGCTAATAGAAATCAAATATCTTTATAAATGGAAGGGCATTCTGCCTCCATGCATTGGAAGATTAAATACCATAAATATTTAAGTTATACCCAAATGGATATAGAGAGTCAATGCGATCCCAAACAGAATTCCAGAATACTACTTTGGAGAAAAAGAAGGGCCAATTATCAAATTTATTTGGAAGGTTAAGTGGCCACAAAAATGAAAAAACAGTTTGAAAAAGAAGAATGAAGTTGGAGGACTCATACTACCTGATTTTAAAGAATATTACAAAGCTGCAGTGATAACAGCATGATACTAGCATAAAAATATATTTTTTGACCTATAAAATTAAATTGAGAGTTCATAGATACTGACAATTGATTTTTGACAAGGTTGTAAAGTCCACTTATCTGGGACAGATTAGTCTCTCCAGAAAATTATGCTGGGTGAAGTGGATATCCTTATGCAAAATAATAAAAGAGGACACCTATCACAAACCTCATACAAATATAATGTATTTGTATATTTATACAAATTATAGTATACAAATATACAAATATAAGAGCCAAGACTAAAATATCTTAAAAGAAAATGTAGGGAAGCATGTTCAAGATATTGTGATAAGCAATGGTTTCATAGACATTACTCCGAAAGCGTGAGCAATGAAAGAATAAATTGACCATGGAAAATTGTGAGCAAGAGAGATACAAAGATTTTAATTAAGACATTAAGAAAACTTAGTGAAATGGAAAAAAGGAACCAAATTATTTGAAATTTCACATTTCATAAAACAATTTTTGAATAAAGTCCAAATCCCCCATGTGTAAGAGACTTAGAAAATAATATATCAACATTCATTGTTTTACTTCATCACTAGGAAATTACTGTGCCTAGTCATTGTGCCACCACAAAATAGAAAAGCACATATTCAATTTATTATGCTGTCTCTTTTTATACTGAACTCAGGCTATCAGGTGCAAGATTAACAGGTGTGTAGATTAGGAAGGTCAGGTTAGAATAACCAGGACATGTAAATATGAATCTTGACATCCCATGAGCCAAGACAGGGAAGAGTCATATGCCCCAGGGGTTGGGGAGGAAGGAATAAAAAAGACCAAATGGGATATTTAATGGTCATGGGAAATACTCTTCATTACCTTACATTAATGGACACAGGACATGGTAAATATCATCAAAAATTATTAAACTGTACAGTCTAAATTGTAAACTATACTGTAAACCACTGAAAAACTTTAGTTGCTATATTTTACTATCTGTATAACAGTTATAACAATGATATCATCCATTAAAAAAAAAAAAGTTTTAATATGGGGTGGGGAAGCGGGAGGGAGGTTGGGTATGTGGGAGTCTCTAGTATTCCGTGTGTGACTTTGCTGTGACCTAAAACTTCTTTGAAAATTAAATTGAAATTTGGGAGACACTGGGGAATGAGATGGGGAAGGTTTCACGATACACTGGACATCCGATATTACAATG
>JAQZBX010002750.1:6422-69723 GCA_029593785.1 Cabassous unicinctus | reverse complement strand
TTTTTTTTTTTTGCAGAAGTGGAAAAACCAATTATCAAATCTATTTGGGCACGTAAGGGGCCCTGAATAGCCAAAAATGTCTTTAAAAAGAAGAATGAAGTTAGAGGGCTCTAACTTCTCGACTTTAAAGCATATTGTTTAGCTACAGTGGTAAAAACAGCATGGTACTGGCATAAAGACAGACAGATTGACCAATGGAACTGAATTGATAACTCAGAAATAGATCCTCACATCCACAGTCAAGTGATTTTTGACAATGCGGTCAAGCCCTCCCATCTGGGTCAGAACAGTCTATTCAACAAATGGTGCTGGGAGACTGGACAGCATATCCAAAAGAAAGATGATCCCTATCTCACACCTTATACAAAATTAACTCAAAATGGACCATAACACTATTAGAAGAAAATGTAGGAAAACATCTTCAAAATCTTGCGGTAGTTGTTAGCTTCTTAAACCTTACACTGAAAACACAAGCAACAAAAGAAAAAAATAGATAAATGGGAAGTCCACAAAATTCAATACTTTTACACCTCAAAGAACTTTGTCAAAAGCATGAAAAGCCAATAGACTCAATGGGAGAAAATATTCGGAAATCACATATCCAATAGGGGTTTAATATCCATGATACATAAAGTGATATTACGACTCCACAATAAAAAGACAAATGACCCAATTAACAAATGGGCAAAAGACTTGAATAGACATTTGTCCAAAGAAGAAATACAAATGGCAAAAAGAAACACATGAAAAAATGTTCAACATCACTAGAGTTAAGGTAAATGCAAATCAAAACTACAATGACATGTCATTCCATTCCTATTAGAATGGCCACTATTAAAAAGTCAGAAAACTACAAGTGTTGGAGAGGATGTGGAGAGATAAGAATGCTTATTCACTGTCGGTGGGAATGTAGAATGGTATAGCCACTGTGGAGGACTATTTAACACTTCCTAAGGTAGTTGAATATAGACTTGCCATGTGACCTGGCAATACCACTACTAGGTATATACCCAGAAGAACTGAGAGCAGTGACATGAACAGACATCTGCACACTGATGTTCATAGCAGCTATTCACGAATGCCAAAAGTTGGAAACACCTAGGTAGCCATCAACTGATAAACAGATAAACAAATTGTGCTGTATACGCAAGATGGAATATTAGGTAGCAGTAAGAATAAATGAAGTTCTGAAGCATATGACAACATGGATGAACCTGGAGGACATTATGTTGAGTGAAGCAAGCCAGACACAAAAGGACAAATACTGTTTGATTGCACTATTAAACTAAATATTTTGTGTAAACTCATGGAGTTAATAATTAAAATACAGGACTCCAGAAAATAGAATGAGGGTAAAGAATGGAAAGCTGAGGATTAATTTGTGCAGAACTGGTAAAAAGGTTGTTTGTAAATCTTTGGAAATGAATGGAAATGGTGAAAGCACATCACAGTGTTTATAACTAGCAGAGCTATTATATGGGTATGACAGTGGTTGAAAGGGAAAGTCTAAGGACATGTGTATTACTAGAAGGAAAGCTAAAAAATTTAACATGGGACTCTATAACATTGTGAAACCTCATGTGAAATACAAATATGGGTAATATTGCATATATAAGACAGTTTTTACAAAATATAAATACAAATAAACTAGAGAAATGGAAACAGAAAAGCAGCTATGCATGGCAGCGGAAACATAGAGGGATTAAGAGGTGATGAGTCTTTTGTTTGTCTGTCTGTTTTTTGTTTTGTTTTTTTATTGTTATTATTATTGGAATAATGAAAATCCTCTAATGATTGAAGTGATGAATGCACAACCATGTGATAATACCAAATACCACTGATTGTACACTTTGGATGGATTTATGCTTTATTAGTATGTATCAATAAAATTGATTTGTTTAAAAAAAAAACAAGTCAATCACAGGTCCTGCCCAGACTCAAAAGTAGGTGATTATGCAAGAGTGGGAAAAACAGAAGACAGGGATAATTGAGGGTTGTCTCTGGGTCAATATGCCACAATGACTGTCCTTCACATTCTCTCATATTCCCAATATTTTTTCAACAGTGTTACCAGGATATGACATAAGGTTCTCTAGCCACCTTGCACAAGTCCAGGGAGTACCATTTGCAATGGGTACTGTGATGGCCAGTTTTGTGTGTCAGTTTGGCTGAGATAAAATCCTCAGTTATTCAATCAAACATTAATCTAGGTGTTGCTATGAAGGTATTTTGTAGATGTGATTAAAGTCCATAAACAATTTACTTTAAATAAGGGAATGTATCAGAAATAATCTGAGTTGGTCTGATTCCATCAGTTGAAAGCTCTTAAGAGCAGACTTGAGGTTTCCCAGGAGAAGTAATTCTGCCATTTGGTAGCAGCATCAGCTCCTGACCAAGAGTCCTACCTGCCCTTCCTGATGATCTTCTCTATGGATTTCAGACTTTCCTGGTCAGCCCCCATAATCATTGAAGCCAAGACCTTGCAATAAATCTCTTAATATGTATCTCCTACTGGCTCTGTTTCTCTTATTAATATAGGAACCATTCACGTTTTAAATGGAAACCTTGGGATCTGGGCAAGGTAGAAGTCTTGGTCCTAATATAATTTTAGTCAGTATTAAAATAACAAGTCAAATCTAAATGTTTTAAGTTCCCACTTAAGGACATTGTCAGTATTGAATCATGTCCCCCATAAAAGACATGTTTAATTCTTAATTTGCATTTCGGTGGGTGTGAACACATTTGTAAATAGGACCTTTGGGGCTGTTATTAGTTAAAGTGTAATGAGGGCAGACCTTAATCCATTATGGCTGAAATCTTTACAAATAAAGAAAATTGGCAAGGAAGTAAAAGCCAGAAACCAAAAATAGCCAGGGAATGAGGCAAATCACCATCTGACGGAGGCAGAGATGCAAGCCAAGAAATCCCAAAGATTGTCAGCAAGATACCACCAGAATGTTACAGACTTGGGAGAAAGCATGGCCAGTTAAGACCTTACTTTGAACGTCTAGCCTCCAAAACCATGAGACAATAAATTCCTGCTGTCTAAGTCAACCAATTTTTTAGTATTTGTCATAGCAAACTTGGAAAACTAAGACAGAAAACCAGGAGTCTAAATACTTCCAAAATTCTGTCCCCTAAATATTTTTCAACACTATGAATGTTTATTTGTACAAACATTATGTGCTGGAAGGTAAAGGATTAGAGAAGCATAGGGATCACTTCTCTCCCCACCAAAAAATAGCTAGAGGACTGGTGGAGACTGTCTGGAGGGCTGCTCTGGGGCTCAGAACCACCAGGGTAAGGCAACACCACCCAGAAGAGAGAGGGATGAAGGAAAGGAGTCTCAGCTGGCTGAAAAATCCCATGAGTAGATCTGCAAAAGCAGCAGTGGGCACCCAACCCCCCCACCTACAGAGCAAATGGCAATTTGTGGACTGCAGCGGCTGTGGACTGCTGTGGCTGCCAGCTGAGGGGGTTGCAGTGTTCCTCTTCCCCAAGAAAGGGGAAAGGGAGGGACACAGCCTACAGCAAATTCAGATTTGGGCCAGCAAACTTGGTCTGCTGCATTGGAGGAATCCACATTTCCAGGCCCGGTGGGGCCCCAACATTGTTTGCACTGAGAGCTAGCAGAAAGCTAGAGATAAATTGCCTTCACAAACATCTTCCCTCCTGCCCCTTCCCCCCTCCCCCTGCCTCCTAGGGCCTAGTTATTTAGGAGGTAAAGGGAGGGAGGGTGTGGCCAGCCAAGGATGGAGAACAGCGTCTGTATAAGATTGTTTGTGAGGCTTGGCCAGCCCTGAGGACATTGCTTCTGCACTGCCTGTACACCTGAGGAGTTACACAGAATGCACATTTCCCTCCAGCACTGGGGTCTGAGTGGAGAAGTCTGCCAAAGAGTGCCATTGGTTAGCCAGACCAGAAAAATACATGAAAAGGAAAAACAATAATAAATAAATAAAAGAGACAAGCAAGTGCCTTTACTACCACCCTCTCCAATGCCTTTGGAAACTGGTCTGCACCCCATTACTGGGTACTTAACCCTGGTTTGAGCAGTTAAACAGGTGTAATCCTAAATATCTAGAGTAAATTGAAACAAGAGTCAAAGAACAGTGGTAGCACACAGCTACTTAACATTAAATCCATAGACATGAGAGAGAAACTGAACATCAGAGTAAACTCAGCATCAGTATTAGATGCCTAGATATCAACAAAAAAATTACAAGCCATACAAAGAAAAAAGAAGATATGACTCAGGCAAAGAAACAAATCAAAGCACCAAATGAGACACGGGACTTGAAACAGCTAATCAATGAGGTTCACACAAATCTCCTAAATTAAATCATGGAATTGGAGGACAACATGGCTAAAGACATTAAGAAGGCACTGGGTGAGCACAAAGAAAAATTTTTAAATCTTGGAGAGAAAAATAATAGAGCTTATAGGAATGAAAGGCAAAATAAGTGAGATTTAAAATACAATAGAGGCACACAAGAGCAGATTATGAAATCATGGAAGAAGAATCAGCAACGTAGAGAAAAGAGCAACTGAAATTGAAAAGAGAGAAGAACAAAGGGAAAAAAGAATGAAAAAATTTGAGCAAGGGCTCAGGGAGTTGAATAATAACACGTTATGGGAGTTCCAGAAGGAGACAAGAAGGGAAAAGGGGCAGAACAAGTATTTGAGGAAATAATGGCCAAAAATTTCCCAACTCCCGTGAAAGACATGAAGACATGAATATGCGTGTCCAGGAAGCACAGCATACTCCAATTAAAATAAATCTAAATAGACCTACTCCAAGACACATAATATTCAGAATGCCAAATGCCAAAGATAAAGAGAAAATTCTAAAAGCAGAAGGAAAAAGCAAAACATCACATACAAGGGATGTCCAATAAGACTTAGTGTGGATTTCTCTTCAGAAACCATAGAGGTGAGAAGGCAGTGGTACTATATAAATAAGGTACTGAAAGAGAAAAACTGCCAGCCAAGAATTCTTTATCTGACAAAACTGTTCTTCAAATATGACAGTGAGTTTAAAATATTCACAGGTAAAGAGAAACTAAGAGAGTTCATAAACAAGAATCGTGCTCTGCAGGAAACACTAAAGGGATTTCTGCCACCAGAAAAGAAAAGAGAAAAGAGAGGAGCTTGGAGGAGAGTGTAGAAGTGAAGACTATCAGAAAGAGTAACCAAAAAGGTAAAAATATGGACAAAAATAAGAAATGATGTATGAAAGCCAAAGGATAAAATGGCTGAAATAAGTAATGCCTTTACAGTAATAACATTGAATGTTAATGGATTAAACTCCCCAATCAAAAGACACAGGCTGACAGAATGGATAAGAAAACATGAACCATCCATATGCTGCCTTCAAGAGACTCACCGTAGACACAAGGATGCAAATAGACTGAAACTGAAAGGTCAGAAAAAGGTACTTCACACAAATAGTAAACAAAAAAGAGAAAGGGGTAGCTATACTGGTATCGGACAAAACAAACTTTAAATGCAAAAAAAAAAAAAATGATAAGAGATGCAGAAGGCCAATACATAGTAATAAAAGGGACAATTCATGAGGAAGGAGTAACAGTAATAAATATCTTTGAACCTAACAAGTGTGCCCCAAAATACTTGAGGCAAACTCTGGCAAAACTGAAAGTAGAAATAGACATCTCTATAATAATAGATGGAGACTTCAACATGCCATTCACATCAGTAGACAGTACAACTAGACAGAAGATCAAAAAGGAAACAGAGAACTTGAATAATATGATAAGCTGGATCTGATTTATATACAAAACATTCCATGCCAAATAAGCAGGTTATACATTCTTCTCAAATGCTCATGGATCTTTCTCCAGGATAGACCACATGTTGGGCTACAACACAGCTCTTAATAAATTTAAGAAGATTGAAATTATACAAAGAACCTTCTCTGATCATAATCAAATTAATCTGAAAATCAATAATATGTGGGAAAGGGGAAAATTTCAAATATATGGAGGCTAAACAACACGCTTCTAAATAATCAATGAATCAAAGAAGAAATTGCAAGAGAAATTGGTAGATATCTCAAGACAAATGAAAACATGAACAGAACTCATCAAAACTTATGGGATACAGTGAAGGGTTGTGCTGAGAGGGAAATTTATAGCCCTAAATGCCTATTCTAAAAAAGAAGAAAGAGCTAAAATCAAAGATCTAACTGAACTGGAGAAACTAGAAAAAGAACAGCAAACCAATCCCAAAGCAAGCAGAAAGAAAGAAATAACAAAGATTAGAGCAGAAATGAATGAAAATGAGAACAACTTCATCATCAACAACAACAACAACAAAAAAGAGAAAATCAACAAAACCAAAAGCTAGTTCTTTGAGAAAATCAGTAAAATCCACAAACCCTTAGCAAGACTAACAAATAAAAAGAGAGAAGATGTAAATAAATAAAATCAAGAATGAAAGGGGGGGATATTACAACTGACCCCACAGAAATAAAAAGGGTCATAAGAGGATATTATGAGAAAATTTATGCCAACAAATTGGACAGCCTAAATGAGATCAGCAAATTCCTAGAAATGCACAAACAACCTACAAGAAATACAGGAACTCAAATAAAATTTAAAAAAAAAGAAATACAGGAATTCAACAAAATATTCATAAGGAAAGAGATTGAATCAGTCATCAAAAATCTTCCAACAAAGAAAAGTCCAGGACCAAAGGCTTCACAGGTGAATTCTACCAAACATTTCGAGAAGAATTAATAACAATACTGTTTAAACTCTTCCAAAAAAATTGAAAAGGAGGTAAAAACATTGTGTGCCCTCATACTTCTTATTCTTGCTCATTTTTTATTTCAAAAAATGCTGAGATAAACATGTTTGTACATAATATTTATCCTTATTATTTGTACTTAATATTTTGTTCAAATCATAACAGTATGAATTCTAAGAAAATAGAGTTATTATGTTAAATGGAATAACTTTTTAAGATTCTATATATTTTGCAAAGTAATTTTTCAGAAAACTTTTACCAATTCCCCCTTCCACCAGCATTTTATGAAAGAGCCTATTTTCTATTGATTTTCTTGATACTAGCTTCTCTTACATCAGTTTACCTTCTTGCACTCTGGTCCTATACCTTCCATGATAATTTTCCATCTCTAGCATTACATCCTTCCCTTAGGATTTAGTACCTTGAGCAAATTCCCATTATTGAGCCATGAGTTTAGAGTTTTGTAAATATCTAGAGATGTTATTGGGATAGGTAAATCAGTCAATTCCGAAGCTTATAAATGAGCTCATAATAAATAATCCCTTTTGAGATACATTTCCATTATAAAAGCTTTTCCACCTTCACCCATTTCTCTCAAACAACTGTTTAATTTGTAAACTTAAAATAATGGAGCTGGAGAAACTTTGTCTTTTTTTTTCACTCTTCTACTGATCTCAGATTCATAAATATTAATTTATTCATAGCACCCTTTACCTGCTGACTCATCTCCCAATCCCAAATTCTTTCTAATATTGAGTTCTTACCTTGCAAGGCTGTTGGAAATTTGTGTACCTGACATGCTCCAATTGTTTGGAATTCCTATGAGGATAACTAGATTGTACTTGGTGATGCTTTATTGCTCCAGTACACCTGGGGTTTCATTTAGCATTGCTTTCATTTAGCATGACTCACACAGCATGAGTCAAAGAAAATTTTGCACTGCATTTTTACATCTTAAAACCAAAATATTCATATCATCTTTAGCATTTCTTATTGAATAGAGATATTTGACCAGAGCTATTAAGCTCTACTTCTTTTTATTTCCAGTTGGGCATTACCTAGTGTTTAACTTTTTAAAAATATTTTTTTAAAGAAGCTTTATATTACATAAATGTTATGTCAAAAATATAGGAGATTCCCATATACACCACCCCCTCCCCCTCTCACACTTTCCCACATTAACAACTTTTATTGGTGTGGTACATTTGTTACAATTGATGAACATTTATTAAAGCATTGCTACTAACCAAGGACTATAGTTTACATTATAGTATACACTTTGCCCCACACAATTTTATATATTTGGACAAATTGTATAATGGCCTGTATCCATCACTGCAATGTCATGCAGGACAATTCCAATGTCCCCAAAATACTCCCATGTTGCACCTATTCTTCCCTCTCCCTCCCCTCAGAACCTCTGGTGGCTACTGCCTTTATATCAATGATACAAGTTCTTCCATTGCTAGAATAATAAGTATACTTTAGTCCACAGTTGCTTTCCCCTCTTATGTTTACTCATTCCTCAATCTTGAGGATTAGGGAATGGTGATGCCCACCCTGCCTCTGATTGGGAGGGGGCTTGGATCTCATGGAGCAGATGGATGGAACTGTATTGCTTGCCGTTGCAGACACTCTCTGCTTCCTGGGATGGGTGCTGTCCATCATCATTCTTTTGCAAGAATCCTCCAAGTACATGGGCAGTGCCTAGCAAAGGAGGACAGACCATTAAGCCAGGCCCTTGATATTGATGGTTGTACTTATGTACCTTTTCTTGTGAAATTGAAACCTAGCTTAGTATTATATATTGCCTAAGAGTTACCTCCTGAAAGCCTCCTTGTTGCTCAAATGTGGCCTCTCTCTAAGCCAAACTCAGCAAATAAACACACTATCTTCTGGGCATGGGACATAACTCCTGGGGATGAGCTTCCCCGGCACCGAGGGATTATTAGCAAGCACCAAATAGCAATGAATCTGGAAAAAGACCTTGACCAAAGGGGGAAAATATCAAATACAAATGATTTTTTATGGCCAAGAGACTTCAAAGTGAGAAGGGAGGTTATTCCAGAGGTTATGCTTATGCACATCTCAGCAAGATCTCATTGACTGCCACAGTAAACAACGCCTTAAACAGCGGGGCTCCTTAGGGCTCTAAAGACATTTAGACACTATAGACAGGGAAGACAATCTCAGGAATTCAGCACCCTGTCAATGGGCCTTACTTTGGAATATATGCTCCCCAATATAACAGAGTTAGACTCATTTTTAATTTCCCTACACATGGCTTTTCTGCCCCTTTTATTTGAAACTATAATTAGCACTATACTTATATGTCCCAGAGATTTCAGACTCTTTAGTCTGTTTGTATGCTGGTTGAGCCCTGAATTTCAGCAGAGTTGAAACACCTACTCACAGTTCATTGGACTCAACTAGTGTTTAACTTTTCCTATTCACTATTTAAAGTGTTCATATCAGCACCACCCACATAGCCACACCGTACTATGAATCAGGACCCAAACCACTTTTTATTTTTGTCCCATCATTTTGTTCAGCCTTTTTCAATAGTTCTGTGCCTGTTATAACATGGGAGTGCTTCAGTGACATATAAGAAGGATGTTCAACAATAGTGTCATCACAGGGAGAAGAAGCCAAGTTTCCACTGAAATCTTTTTACTAGGATTGCAGACTGTCTGAGGAGAGCTGATGTGCCCTTTGAGGCTGGTCCCAGAACAGACAACAAGTCCCTAGCTGATCAAGGGGTTCTAGATTCCTAGCTACATTTCTGGAGTCTCTCAGCATTAGGGCTTCCAACTAAGTGTCCACCAGCAGACCTGACCCCAAGTGAGCAGGTGTTGTTGCTGCAGGAAATTGGCCATACAAGACAGATTGGGGGAGCAGGAGAAGAATGAGTAAGGGCCAAAGAAGATCTGAACACAGAACTATGGCTGTAGGTAAATGTGTGGGTGCTAAAGGTCAGTCTCTAGAACTAGAGCTGGACCAGGAGACTTGGCAGATGCCACTACTTTAAATAAGGACTATTGGGAGGGTAGCGGGTGCCAAGACTGGGCCTATGTGGTGAGTGCCCAGTGATCAACATTTGGAGAATAGAAAAAGTTCCATGTTCTGGAAAAGGCCACTTCTCTACCAGGCTTCTGATCTCAGCTTAATTTGAAGGTGAGGAATTTGAAATTTGAAGGATGGGTTGGTAAAGGCTGAGAAACTAAGCTAGGACTCAGCTTGCCTATGAGACTATAACTGAAGGTAGATCTGAGGAGCCAGGGCAGGCAGAACCAGTGAGAAAAAGCAGGGACTGGTGATGCTTGTCTCTGGATTTTGCTTTCATTGTCCATTCTAACCTACTTTTATTATTAATATTTATTAGAGCACTTGTAGATTTACAGAGAAATCATGGAAAAGTAGAGAGTTCCCATATACTCCCCCATACACATAGTTTTCCCTACTACTAACATTTTGCATTAGTGTACTATCTTTGTTCCAATTGCTGAAACAATATTATTGTAATTATACTGTTAACTGTAGTCCATAGTTTACGTTAGGGTTCACTCTTTGTGTTGTACAGTTCCATGGACTTTTAAAAAAATTTATTCTGGTAACATATATACAACCACAAATTTCCCTGTTTAACCACTTTCAAGTATATAATTCAGTGGTGTTAATTATA
This sequence comes from Cabassous unicinctus, assembly GCA_029593785.1. Lineage (NCBI taxonomy): Eukaryota > Metazoa > Chordata > Mammalia > Cingulata > Chlamyphoridae > Cabassous > Cabassous unicinctus. The sequence continues at coordinate 59,273 of JAQZBX010002750.1, read as the reverse complement.
TTCACAATGTTGTGCTACTATCACCACCATCCATTAGCAAAATTTTTCCATCACTCAAAACAGAAACTATATACCAATTAAGCATTAACCCTTCATTCCCACCTCAACCCCTACCCCTGATAACCTGTATTCTAATTTCTGACTCTCTGAGTTTGCATAGTCCCATTATTTCATATAAGTGAGATCATACAACTGAATCACCAGGAGATTTAATGTATTGTGACAGTTTGAAGTTTTGTGAATCCCAGAAAAGATCATATTCTTTGAATTAATCCATTCCTGCGGGTGTGGGACCTTTTGATTGCCTTAGATTCAGTTAAGGGAGCTTTTAATTAAATCGCTTTGGGGCCTTTGATTGTACTATGTCAGTGAAGTGTGACCTAGGTTAGGTCTCCACCCTTTTGTTAGAGTTTTATATGAACTGAGAATTGAAAGCAGAAACACAGAGAAAGGAAGCTGCCTTTTTACCCTGCCATGTGAGAAAGGACTCCAGGATCTGCCTGGAGTCATGAAAGACAAAGAAGCCTTGTGAGGCTGAGAGAGTGGCCCCGGAGGCTGGAGGCGGGTATCAGCAGAGCACAGAGCTGAGCTCAGGGGGTGGGGGAAATGGCCTGGAGCAGAAGGCAGAGACCCAGACAGAGAGCCACCATTTTGCCTTGCCATGTGGCAGGACTCCAGGATCTGCTAGCAGGTGACCTTGGTGAGACAGCATCTCTGATGATGCCTTGATTTGGACATTTTCATGGCCTCCGAACTGTAAGTTCTTACCCTATTAAATCCCTATTTATAAAAGTCAACCCATTTCTAGTATTTTGCATCAGCAGCCTTAGCAAACTGAAACGTGTGGTTTCCATTTCGCTCCCATGTTTACTTTCTCATTCCTGCTTCTCTGAAGCCTTGGAAAGCATTCTCCTGCCAGTACTGCTGCTAAACATTGCAGAAGTTCATCATGTGACATCTCACAACCCACTGAACCCTTAAGACCTGCAAAGTATCACATCAGGTGCTATGGGGGAGAAGCTGGGTGGGTACAAACTACACGCCATGTTGTTCAAAGAACTAAACTCTATTCACAAGGAAGAAATGTTGGCACAAATACCTGAAGCAAAGATCAGGATGTAAAATCTTGCATGTCTAAACTCGCTTGATGAATTTGCTAAGTGTGTGCCTCTTAGAGTCATGCAGCTATCACGGAGGAGTGGTCCCCGGGGAAACAAACCTCCCCATCCAGAGTGAGCATGCACTAGTGTGACATCCCTGGTATTCTGAAACAATTAGATCCCTTGTCAGGGATGTAGATGGTGCAATAGAAAGAAGGCTTCTTGATGAGGCCAAAATGCAGGAGGACTATGAATGTTATGACTTGCCATCTCCTACTTACAGAGAGTTGAATCAAAATGGGAAGAAAGAAAAGTGTTTGCCTCAGCCTGGTGACTTCCTGAAACCTTGGTGTCCCTTGGCTTGAAGACACATCACTACAATCTGCCTCTTCTGTCTCCACATGGTGTCCCCGTGTGTCTCTGTGTCTTCTTTTCTTAGAAGGACACCTGCCATTGAATTTAGTGACCACCCTAAATCCAAGATAATCTCATTTTGAGATTCTTAATTATATCTGCAAAGACTCTTATTTCTGCCCCCTCCCCGCCCCCCTCAAAAAAGTCACATATGGGCTATGACTCAGATATATCTTTTGGGGGGCCACTATTCAATCCACTACAATAGCAAAGGTCCTTATCTCTACATATCCCCCTCACAGTAGAGAGGAAAGAGACCCACAGCTTTAGAGCAAAGGGGATTTATTTTCTAATATCTTAGACATCTTAGAGGAAAGAGTTGTTGGACCCAAGAAAATCAGAATCTTTGCAGCTAAAATTTTAAGCACTGGGAGATATAGTTTGGGAGCCTGCCAGATCTTAAAAGCATCTGTCATTTGCTGTAGAAAGCCCTGGAAGGTCCCAGGATTGTTACTTAAAAGATGCTACTGTGATGGGGCTGGCTGGAGTGGAAGAGTACTGAGCATGCAGAATTTGATTTTATCTGGAGGTGCCTGACTGATTGGGAAATAATTTACTATATGTGGTCCCCACATTTTAGGTGGGGTGAAAGTAAGCACTGAAGATGTATTAGTGTCTCTAAGACCTCAGGATAGGGAAAATTTGGATGAGAATTATGCTGGGAGGCAGAGTGGAAAATGTACTCTTATTAGTGGATACCTTAGTTTGCCAGGGTTGCTCTGACAAATACCACACACCAGTTGGATTAGCAATAGGAATTTTATCGGCTCATCGTTTTGGAAACGAAAGTCCAAAATCAAGGCATCAGCAAGGCCATGCTTTCTCTTGGAATGATTAGCAATCTGGTGCTGGCTTGCCACAATCCTTGGGGTTACATGACTTGCAGCTCTGCCTCCATCAAATGGTGATGTCCTTGGTCTCCTCCAGTGGCTTTCTCTGACTTCTGGCTTCTACACCTTTTGGCATCTTTCAGTTTCTGGTTTCTGTCAACTGTGTCCAGTTTCTTCTCTTTACAAGGCCTCCAGTCATATGGATTAAGACCCTCCCTGATTCAATGTGGCCCCACCTTGACTAATAACAGCTTACAAAGGCCCTAGTTACAGATAGGTTCACACCCAGAGGAATGCGGATTAAATTAAGAACATGTCTTTTGTTGGTGTATGATTTAATCTATGACAGCGGGTAGAAAAATCTGGGATAACTGACAGATGGGAAGGTATTTTCTGCACAAAACACCCTCAAAATGAACTGAATGGAAGATACAATGTGTTAGAATAATAAACTGAGGCACTAAAACCTATGATTTGGATGCTATTTAGCTTACTTTGTGGAGAAAATAAGTCCTAAAAATTTTTTTTAATTAAAAAATAAATATATAAATCTGTTCTGTCTCAGCAGAGTCTCTCCTTCTTTGAGAGAAGCTTAGGGTTTGGTAAAAGGGGAAAAGAATGAGACCAGGTTCCATTACACTTGCTGCCTTCTTTTCATATGTTCTTTTACATTAAAAACAACACTGGGAAGCAGATATGGCTCAAGTGATTAAGCTCCCACCTGCCACATGGGAGGTCCTGGGTTTGGTTTCTGGTACCTCCTGGAGAAGACAAACAAGACACCTAGCTGGCACGATGGGCTGGCGTGGCGAGCTGATGCAACAAGGAGGCACAAAGAGGAAACACAATGAGAGAGACAACAAAGCAGGGACTGGAGGGGGCTCAAGTGATTGAGTGCCTCTCTCCCACATGGGAGGTCCCAGGTTCAATTCCCGGTGCCTCCTAAAGAGAAGATGAGCAGACACAGAGAGCACAGAGTGAATGGACACAGAGAGCAGACAGCGAGCACAAACAATGAGGAGGGAGAATAAATAAATAAAAATAAAATCTTTTTAAAAAAACAACACTGAGGTCAACAATCCAACCTGCTATTTTTCAGGGCTGCTAAAGATTTGTTATGCAATGTGCAATGAAGAAAAATCTTAAATAGTGCTTTGTTCTGATTTTTGCTCCCCCTGTAAGCTTGAGTTCTTCTTAGCTATGGGGGAATGGTCAAGTTTACCCTGAAGACCTAGTTCCACTAAGATGCAGAGGTCAGGGTGGAAGGGCTGCTCAGGGACAAGAGTAAAAGAAAAATGCCTCACCTGGTCATCACAATTTAGGGGAAATAACTAGAGTGCAGAAGGTGCTAAAAATATAAATATTCTTGGTGAGAGGGATACATATTTTTCAATTGGCAAATACAACCTTGCATGAGGATAAAAACGACAGAGGTCTTCTGGCCAAAGCAAAAAGGATATAGAAGTTTTCCTTTCCTATCAGCAAAATCAGAAATAGAGAGGGACTAGCTGCTCTGTTCTTCATGCCCATCCTAGGACTTTCATCCATACCTCTGAACTCTGAGAAGAGTTATCATTTTCCATAGACCAAGAGGTATCCAATCCATGTCGATGTGGAAAGATCCCTAGATTAGAGGATAAAAGAAAAAAAAAATGATAGAGGGGAGCAGATGTAGCTCAAGTGGTTGAGCATGCTTCCCATGTACGAGGTTCTGGGTTCAATTCCTGGTACCTCCTTAAGAAAAAAATGATAGAGAATTTGAATGTCTTTATTTAATGATTGCTGAGATAAAGACCCTCTAATTTGGAGATGGTGGTTTATATTGGTCAACAAGCTTAACTGAAAAAAGCAAGAGCATTTCCTTGATTCATTCTCTCTTTCAGAGGGATTTCTTAAAGATCCATATGTACGTGGTTTTATGTTGGGCAAGAAATACTAAAGTACTTAGTCACTGCTCTCTGGAAATGGATTAATTAAATTGACTAAAGAAAATATATGTATCCTTTAAAGGGAAAAAGATGTTTTGATTTTTTTCTTCAGTCTAGAATTCTTTTCCAAGGTTGTAAAGAGTACACTGTATCTGCAGAGAATCTTTTCTCACCTGAATGTGACCCCTGTTAGTTTTTTTGTTTGTGGAGGGTCACAAGAATATGGAACCACTACTTTTGCTCTTTTAATAAACCCAGGCTTAATTTACTGTGTGTGTGTTTTTTCTCCCATGTGCTTTCACTCTTTTAATATTCATCCCTGCCTCTATTTTGGGTGTTTATTTCCATGTACCCATGTTGAGTGTGGTTCTGTGTATAATACACTGGAACCCTAATTATTACTAAAGTTCAATAAATAAAAATACCCACACAGTATACCAGAGCCTAAAGGGAAACCTGGATGTTAAAATCAGTTAGAAAATAAGTTTGATAGGCATTCTGTTAATTCTGCCCCCAAATATGATTTATATTTATTTGGTTTTCAAGGGTTTTCTCTGATTGCAGGAAATTATGGTTGGTATCCTGACTGTATTTGCAATTGCGTCATTAATAATATGACAAGGAGGAGGAAAAGGGGCAGTTAGGATAAGAAAAGTTACATTGCATATTTAGGTAAGAGAATACAGATTGCTAATTATTATCCATTTGATACCCATTCTCCATCCATTACTTGTATTGTATGATGTTATCAGGAAAACTTTCAGCACAAATAATTGAAGTATATTTTTTTACATTTTATTTGTAAGCTTTTGGAAAGTCTTTGTATTTATGTTAAAGCAATTAAAATGGGAATTCAATAACTTCGTTTTTTTGAAAACATATCTAAATATCCACAGGACACCTAATATCTCTTATGGCTTATTTAAGAATCTAGCGTTTACACAAAGTAAGGCAACAGCAACTAATGGAAACTACTTATTCTTAGTCTGACCCCTGGTGTTCGGAGCGAGTAAGTGGGAGCGAAAACACCAAAGGAAAAACAGGGCAGTTTGTTTTAGGACACGACATTTTGTATAATTAAAAACAAACAAACAAACAAAAGTTCCAGTATAAAAAATTCGCCCTCGGCAAGTCATATACTTAGCACAGAAACTTGAATCTAGAAGGAACCTTAAATACTGTCATGCAGCCTCTGCAATTGATAGAAGGGAAATAGGGGGCTGATGGTTTTCAGAGCGTCGTCGGAATTGCTTTCTTCAGCCCCACTTCGTTCTTTCTCTGTCCACTGGTCTCAAATGATGTAGAAAGATAATCTGTGGGTTTTCAAACTCTTTCACCACCATCCCTGAACAGCATCTACGACTAAACAGGAGCTCTCTCTTCCCTGAAGCTCTGGGGACAAATTGGTGTGACTGAGGCAAAGTGAGACAAGTACAGAGCCAGGCACAGAATTCCATTGATTAGTCCAAATTCTAGTTGACACTTTTCTGCTTTTATTAAGAGGAACTAAAGCAGGTGCTTCGTAATTGTCCACCCTAGCTGCCATTTATATGACTTTCCTTTGTGAAATATAACTCCTTATAATTCAGCCAATTAAATTTGTTCCACCATTTCCTACGCTAGTGGATAATCTTCCTTTCCTAGGAAGGCTTGTGAGGATTTTCGCGAAGTGTCATCCCACGTAAAACTATCATTCAGTGGGTTATATTCTTACCGACGGCTTCAAAAACAGAAAGGGAGAATAGCTTCCATTCTTTTTGTTTGTTTGAGGGTTTTTGTTGTTGTTTTCCATAAGACTTGTAACAGCCATAGCCTTTGATCTTTTGCCCCTTCGTATTTCAAGTCTTCCATTTATTTCCCAAAACCTGCATTCTTAAAACACTCTTTATTTAAATATTCTTCCTCTTGACTGGATACTAAACTCAGTCAGTTCCCAGGCATTTTCCCAAGGGTGGTTGTCTACTTTTAGATCTTCAAATAACTCAGCTTTGTCTCCAAATACAAAATTAATAAGAACTTTTGTCCTAATTAATTTCTCTAGTTCTAAACCATGCAATTGTCCCTCAGGTATTCTAGGATCCTTTAGACAAGACAAGACCTTTCAGGTTCATTGTTTAGCAGAAGATTACATATTTAGTGTCCCAATTATCACTCAAAATTTTCATTAGGAATATTGATATTTGGCTTGGAGAAGGTCATGTTAGAGATAGGATGATTATTAGTTTCTTTGCTCTATTCTGCCTCTCTCTACTAGATGGAATATTTTGAATATAAAAAGTGATTTTAATTGATATAAAGATAGTGGTTGCCAGGATTTCAGAGGGGAGAGGGAAAGATGAATGGGTGGAACACAAGGCATTTTTAGGGCAGTGAAACTGTTCTGTATGCTATTGTCATGATAGGTACGTGACATTATACATTTGTCAAAGCCTATAAGACTGTACAACACAAAGTCTAAACCATAACGTAAATTATAGACTTTGGTTAGTAGCAGGGAGGCTTCGATATTGGTTCATCAATTGTAACAAAGGTGCCACACTAATGTAAGATTGTTAATAATAGGGGAAACTGTGGGAGGAGAGTGGGGGGGTTATATGGAAATTCCTTACACTTTTGGTGCAATTTTTCTGTAAATCTAAAACTTCTCTGAAAATAAAATTTAGTTTCATTTTTAAAAGAGGTCTTAGAGAAATTACTTTTAATAAAATTCTTCAAAAATTTTGTAAGGTATGTGTACATTTAAGTTTGTTTGCTGTATTTAGAAGTCTGCTGGGTTCAAAAATAGTAAATACATGCTAAGAGCAATAATTTTAAGAGTGAACCTACTTCTGAAACCATGACCCATAGTGGGCTCAGCCCTTCCTGTCCCTACCTTGTCATAACTCCCCCCACCCCCTGACATCTTAGGTTTCCTGATCCCAGCCTGTTTCCCATGCCTGATTCTCTAGTCCCCCATCAATTTTGTGAGCATATCCAATAGTATTCTGATAAATCCTTCTTTTTACTAAGAGATGGTTCCTCTTGGCTGCATCCCAAAACCCTACCTGATACAGAAATTATTTCTAAAGAGTGAGTTGTAACCAACAGGCTTTCAGGTTTATGGAGAATTTGGAGTCAGTCATTTGCCTAAAATGAAGCAGAAGGCAATGAAATTCCCTTTAATAAACTCAGATGGGCATCTAGAACTCCATGGAATAAAGTGGCTATAAAACCTAATTAAATGTTCACCTATGGGCACCCAAAATGAAGATCTTTTTGTTAAGGCTTTTGGAGACTGCACTGCTTCTGCTATGAAGAGTATGAAGAATTCAAGGACCTCAGACTGTCCCAAGTCAAGCAGCGGCATTTAAGTCAGAGGCAAAGCAAGTGTGTCTACCTGGTAACCACATGGTAATCACAAGCCTCCAGCACAGCAGTATTGGCAATTGTTAATTGAGCATTAGTTTCCTGGAACTAACATAGATATGCAGCCCAATAAGGTTTTGCATTGTTGTTTGAAAATAATCCACATTTGGGATCAGAAGCCTCTCTTGAGTGACAACAATAGAGAGATGTAATCCTCATTCAACCCCTGAGCCTGAATTAGTTCACAGATAGAGTTTTTTTGAAGAGAAAAGGCAGGATATTCTTCAGGAAGAGCTCTGCAGTAAACCCATTAAGTCAACTCATATTTATATTTAATAAGTATTCCCAGAAATTGTCAAAATTCCCACTCCTTGATCCATAGATCAGGGCTATTTTTATAGAAAGAACCAAATGGAAGTCCCTGGAATTCCCCTTCCTACTAAAAGCTACATCAAATCTTTATCACATTCCCAGGATAATCATAGGGATTAGGGACATCATTAAAGGGACAAGACTTTTGAAGAAAAATTCAGGGGTGTTGATTCTTTCATATCTCCATTTAATTCCCCAGTGTGGTGACACCAAAGATGAAAGGGTTTTTGAGAAGGACAGTGAATTATCATAAACTTCAAGCTCCTCTTTCAGATTTCATTTTTTCAGTGATGCAAATCGACACAGACCTTGCCCCTTGACATAGAACAACCGATCTTACAGATGTTGTCTTCTCTTTTGCACTTAATATAAAAATTTCAAAAGTTTGCTTTCACCTGGCAAGGACAGCAGTAAGGTATTATTGTCCAACTGCAAATATACACTTTATCCCACAGAGTCTTTAGATATTTACACTATCCTGTAGGCCATTGCATCAGTCTGCTCCATTGGTAACATAAAGCTGATAGGACTTGAACTACAGATAATAGCAAGAATCCTAAACACTTTAGTACAATACATGTATGCAAGAGGATGTGGAATAAATTCCACAAGATACAGAGGGTGCTGTAGGCCATTTCATTTAAGTTTTAGTCTAGGGCAGAATTTCTCAACTAGGAATAATTTTGCTCCCCATGTCTGGATTTAGCTTGCTACAACTGGGAGGGTAGTGGGGTATGTTACTGGCATGAAGTGACTGTATAGGCCAGGAATGTTGCTATACAAACTACACAATGCACAGGACAACCACCACCAAAAAAGAATTATTTGGCCAAAATGCCAGTGATACCAAAGGAAAATTGGCATGGAGCTTCTTTTTAGATAATAGAAATGTTCTAAAATTGGATTGTGGTGATGGTTGCTGTCTGTTTCCCAGCTGTTTAAACAAATATCATAAAGATGGGCTGGCTTAACCTAAGAGAATTTATTGGCTCGTGATTTTGAGGTTAGGAAAAGTCCAATTCAAGGCATCAGCAAGGTGATGTTTTCTCTCCAAAGACTGTTGTATTCTGGGGCTGGCTGCCAGTGAGCTCTGGGTCCTTGGCTTTTCTATCACATGGCAACGTGCATGGTGATATCCTTTTCTTTCTCTTTTAGGTTCCATTGACATCCAGCTTCTGACTCCTTCCAGTAGCTTTCTCCCTCTATTATTGAGTTTCTTCTGTTTATAAAGGACTCCAGTAATCCAGATTATGACCCAACTTCATTCAGTTGTACCACACCTTAACTAAAAATAACATCTTCAAGAGATTCTATTTATGTGGGGTTCAAACCCATAGAAATGTGGTTTAAGGCCAAGAACATGTCTAAACTTGGGGATACACAACTCAAGTGACCATAGTTGTAAAACTGCAAATTTGCTTAAGATCATTGAATTGTACACTTAAAACTAATGAATGGCATGTAAAAATTATATACCTCAAAAAAAAAAACAGTTTCTTAAAAAGGAAAGGAGAAGTAATACTTTGGACCCCTACCCTCTAAAGAAAATATGGTCTTTGGGGGGGATTTAAAGATAATAAAACATACATTGGTGTTCCACTCTAACTCATTGATTGTATGCCTCAAAAATCTGAGTGGGGCCAGAGCAAGAGAAGAAATTTTCCAGTTCAAGTCACAGTAAACCTTGCCATTCCATCCAAATGACTCAGCAGAACCAAATGTACTGAAATTGTCTATCAGAAAGCTGAAAGGAGGCTATGGGATTCTATTGCAAAGCCCTACCAGTGTCACCAAATAATTAATCTTTTGAGAACAGCTTATGACTTGAAAATTGGCTCTGGTACATAATAAATAACCAAAACATTGGATCCTGAATACCAGTATAAACCAAACTGCCCATCATGAATTGGATGTTAATCGATCTATTTTGTTCTAATGTTGGTAATATTCAGCCATGCTCCATCATCAACAAAAAGGCAACCTGTAGAACCATGTCTAGGCAGACACAGAAGACAGTACTGGATTGTGACAGAAATAGCTAGATGTCCATCAAAATGTGTTCTCCCTTTTCATAGTGTAGATGTGTCAAATAGCAGCCCATTTTTCTCCCTACCCTTACACTATGGTATAGCAAATTATTAGTTCTTACAAGTAAATTATGAATATAAATGATATTGTCTCTTCTGAGCCAAGGTTTTTTATAAAGCAGTTGTTCCTTTTCACTGTTTTCCCTTTCACTGGCTGGAAGCAAAGGGTATTATAATCTTAATAAGACTGCAGACCACAAGATAGAAGGAGCCTGGATCCCTGAATGACCACATGGAGGAAAAACCTCTTGCCAACAAAGAACACCAACACCAGACTGTTAAAAGACTGATAAATAAACCTTTATTGTGTTAAACCTCTGAAATTTGAATTTAATTTTTCACCAGGTAGAATCACCCTAACCAACACATCAATTACATGTACAGGTTTAGCAGGATCCCAAACACTTACTATAACAATACTGCTAGCCCTCCCTCAACCCCTTTCTTATGCCTTATCAGGAATTCCATATGATAAGTTAAATGGAGAAGAAGGAAAAATAATGAGCCTGGTTTACAGATAGCTTTGCATAATATACTATAGAAGCCAAGGTCAACATGTTCAATATTACAACTCACTTGGGGCAGGGGTAGGGATGGACTTGAATGATAATAACAAAGTGAAACATTCTCACCGGGCAGTTTTGAGCAGTACTTCTTAACGCTCAATTATTGGAGAAGAAGAGATAAATTGTTAAGGAAACAGATTAATTCATAAGCAGCAGTAAACATTTGGCCAGATAGTCAAGGACTTGCAAAGAGCAAGAATGTGAGACTTCCAAGAAGATGGCAGACTAGAAAGACAAAGGACTCTTTTCTCCTCCAGAAAAATAGCTAGAGGACAGGCTGAACCAGGGTTTAGAACACCAAGGGAAGACTGGACACCACCCAGAGGAGAGAGGGACAAAGGAGGGAAATCGTGATGACAGAACTGTGAGTTGAAACCAGCAGCTATTGCTGCTGGCACCATCCCCCACACTAAAGACACTTTAGAATTCTAAAGCCTCTGGGCCTGTGCTACAGACAAAGGGGACTCCAGGGATCTACTACTCCAGGAAAGGGGAAAGAGAGGGACACAGCCTAAGGCTAACTCAGCTTTTGACTCACAAATTTGATCTGCTGTGTCCCAGGAGCCCTTCCAGGCTGGGTAGGGCCACGCCATTGTTTGCCTTGGGAGGTGGCAAAGGGCTAAAATATACGACCCTCCCAATCTCCTCCTCTACTAACAAGGACTGATTGTTGAGGGCTCAGAGGAGAGTTGAAATATGTTCAACCCTGGGAAAAGGGAGGGGGCTGCCAGAGAAGGCTGGAAAACTGTCTTAGAGAAAGTTTGAATTACAAGGCTCCTAGCCTCCAGACAGGAAACTCTATCACATTGATCTGGTCTGTGTTGCAACAAATACACTCTGATTAGACATTGAACTGAGAGCTGTCAAAAAGCGCCATCTGCTGGCAAACCAAGGAAGTGCATGTGAGAAAATTAAAAATAAGTAGGAGAGGCTTTTTCCCACTTCTATAGCCTCCCTCCTCAAGGCCCTAGGAAATGAGTCTGAAACAAGTTACAGGGTCCAGTGCCCAGTTTTGAGCAACCAGAAGGACAATCCTAACAATCCAGGTCGAGCCAAGAATCAAAGAGCAGTGGTAACTCACAGCCTCCTGCCACTAAATCCCTACAAAAGAGAAAGAAATTGAGCATCTGAGTAAACTACATCCTAATCAGATGCCTAGACATCAGCAAAAACTTACAAGCCATACTAAGAAAATAGAAAACATGGCACAAGAAAAGGAATATATCAAAGCCTCAGAAGAGATGCAGAATTTGAGAGAACTAATCAGTGAGATGTGCACAAATTTCCAAAATCAAATTAATGAGTTGAAAGACAATATAGTTAAAGAGATAAATGACATCAAGAAGACATTGAGTGAGTGCAAAGAAGAATTTGAAATCCTGAACAGAAAAGTAACAGAGCTCATGGAAATGAAAGAAACAATAGGTGAGATCAAAAATACATTTGAGGCATACAACAGCAGACTCGAAATGATGGAAGAAAGAATAAGTGATACTGAAGACAGAAGAGCTAAAATTGAAGAGAGAAAAGAACAGAGAGAGAAAAGAATGGGGAAAAATTGAGCAGGGGCTCAGAGAGTTGAATGACAACAAAAAACACAACAACATACATGTCATGGGAGTTCCAAAAGGAAAAGAGAAGGGAAAAGGAGCAGAAAGAGTATTTGAGAATATAATAGCTGAAAATTTCCCAACTCTCATGAAAGAAATGAACTTACATGTCCAAGAAGCACACCATACCCCAATCAGAATAAATCCAAATAGACTTACTCCAAGACAAATACTACTCAGCATGTCAAATGTCAAAGATAAAGAGAAAATTCTCAGAGCAGCAAGGGAGAAGCAAACCATCACATACAAGGGATGTCCAATAAGACTTAGTGCAGATTTCTCTTCAGAAACCGTGGAGGTAAGAAGACAGAGTATGATATAATTAGGATACTGAAAGAGAAAAACTGCCAGCTGAGAATTCTTTATTCAGCAAAATTGTCCTTCAAATGTGAAGGTGAGTATAAAATATTCACAAACAAACAGAAACTAAGAGAGTTTGCAAAAAGAATCCACCTTTGCAGGAAATATTAAAGGAAGCCTTAGAACCTGAAAGAAAAAGACAGGAGAGAGAGGCTTGGAGGAGAATATAGAAGAAAGAATAGCAGAAAGGATAACCAAAAGAGTAGAAAGACAGACAAAAATATGATATGACCTATGAAAACCAACGAATAAAATGGAGGAAGTAAATAGTACATTTACAGTAATATCATTGAATATGGATGGATTAAACTTCCCAATCAAATAATACAGACTGACAAAATGGATAAAAAAACATGAGCCATCCATATGCTGCTTACAAGAAACTCACCTTAGACCCAGGGATACAAAACCGGCTGAAAGTGAAAGGTTGGAAAAAGATACTCCATGCAAATAGTAACCAGAAAAGAGCAGGGGTAGCTATACTAATATCAGACAAAACAGACTTTAAATGCAAAAAAGTTATAGGAGATACAGAAGGCCATTATATATTAATAAAAAGGACAACTCACCAGGAAGATATAACAGTCATAAATATCTATGTACCTAACCGGGTTGCCCAAAATACATGAGACAAACTCTGGGAAAACTGAAGGGAGAAATAGACATCTCTACAATAATCATTGGAGACTTCAATACCCCACTCACATCATTAGATAGAATAACTAGACAGAATATTAACAAGGAAGCAGAGAACTTGAAAAATATGATAAACTAGTTAGACCTAACAGACATATACAGAACACTACATCCAAACTCAGTGGGTTATACATTCTTTCCAAGTGCCCATGGATCTTTCTCCAGGATAGACCACATGTTAGGGCACAATGCAGCTCTCAATAAATATAAAAAGATTGAAACTATACAAAGAGCAAGAATGCAGGACTGATGGCAAAGAGGTTTGAGGAAGTGATGTGTAGTTGGAACAGAGTGGGAGAATATTTACATCTCACATAAATGTCTGCCAAAAAGACTATTACTGTGGAGAAGTCTTTTGAGGATCAAGTGGTCAAAATTATCCTTACTGTGAATATCAGTTTCCTCCTCAGCATGCCTCCCCCATCCCACCAATTAATTAAATGGATTAATTTTTAAAAGTGGCCATGGAGGTTTTAAATGGATTAAAAACAAGCTTATCTGGCTACAGTATCTGCCAAATGTGCAATTTACCAGAAGTACTGACTAACATAGAGCTCTTAACAAGGTCCCATGGTTCAAGGTGACCAAGCAGCTACTTGGTGGTTGTTTACACTGGACTGCTTCCACCATGAAGTGTGTGGTCATTAGTAATCAATGAAATGGACAGTTACTCTGGATCTGGATTTGCTCTCCACATCTGCTCTGGCAGGGATGACACCACCATCTGCAGAATAATAATACTTTATATAACAATTACAGTAATGCACACTACATGACTTCCAACTAAGAAATTCCCTTTACAATGAATGAAATATAGCATGGGCTAATGTTCATGGAATTCACATGTACCCCCATCATACAGAAGTAGCTGGCTTTATAGAACACTGGATGTTCTATAAATTTAATAGAATGATCTATTAAATCTCAGTTAGTTCTCTTTTACAGGATATAGAGAATAATCTGAAATATTGAACATCAGGTGGCACCCTTTCTCCCCTGTTCAGAATATGCAGGACCAGGAGCCAAGGGCTGGAAGTGGGGTTTGTACCCCTCATGATTACATATGATCACCCTTTCATAAAATGTTTTTCTGCCATCCCAGAGACTCTGGACTGCTAGTTTAGAGAGTATAGTACTTATTCTAGTCATCTATATCTGTGAAAAGGAAAAAACACCCCCAAAATTTGGTGAGTGAAATAAATTTTAAAAATTTATTTTTCTCATGAATCTGAAATTTGGGCAGGGCCAGGTAGGAGCAGCATCAGCAGAAGAGGCCCAGAGGCTAAAGACTGGAATCATCTAAAATTTCATTCACTCACATGACTAAACCTTGGCTGGCAAGATTCAACAGCTGGAATGTCCGGGGCTCCTTGAGCATCTTTGTCTCTCTAGGTGGTCTCCCTACAAGGTCATTCCAGCATGGTTGCTTCAGGGTAGCTGGATTTCTTTTATGTCAGCTTAGTGCTCCCAAGGGCCATGTCACAAGAAAGAGAGGGAGCCAAGGTGAAGGCTGTATTGTTTTTTATAACCCACCTCAGAAGCCAGATGGACTCGCTTTTACCAGAGTCATATCACACCCAGATTAAAGGAAAGGAACATAGTGCCCCACCTCTTGATGGGACAGTATCGATGTCATAGTATAAGAGGAACATAAGGAATAGGGCATATTAAGGTGAGCATTTTGGGGAAACATGCTCTTCTAAAATACCCAGTGGAGGCAAGCTTCTACTGGGGGCACACATGGTTCCACCAAATTGGAAGTTGAAGCTCACCCAGACACCTGATCATTTTCAGATCTTCATGCCCCTGAAAAATTTTATTTTGTATATCCAACCATTATGCTGAAGATTTGAAAGGGTATTTATTCCTCATGGACTAATTATGGACAGAGCCAGACAGTTTGCTCAAGATGTAATGAAGGAGATGGGAGGCCGTGACATTGCAGCCCTCTGTGGGTTCAAGGGGGCTGTTCATTCTTTGCCCACTTACTGGATTACATCAAAGCACTGAACAGAAATAGCAATAGATCCATTCCTATGACTGTAGATTTTATCAGACTAAAGAGCTACTATAATAACCAGTCAAGAGGAGACATAAAAGTAATCGGTGGAGATGATCTCTCAACTTTAACTGGAAAGAATGTTTTGATTGTTGAAGATATAATTGACACTGGCAAAACAATGCAAACCTTGCTTTCCTTGGTCAAGCAATATAATCCAAAGGAGGTCAAGGTTGTAAGCTTACTGGTAAAAAGGACCCCTCGAAGTGTTGGATATAGATGAGACTTTGTTGGACTTGAAATTCCATACAAGTTTGTTGTAGGATATGCCCTTGACTGTAATGAATACTTCAGGGATTTGAATCATGTTTGTGTCATTAGCAAAACTGGAAGAGCAAAATACCAAGGCTAAGATGAGAGTTCAAGTTGAGTGACAGAGTTTGAAACTATCCCAAGTTCCATTGATATCACCAGTAAAATTATTAAATGTCCTAATTCTGTGACAATCTGCTTCGTAGAGCTTGTGCATGTACCTTCTAAGAATTTTATCTGGTTTGTATATTAGAAATGTCATTTGCTGCAGTGTGAACTCTTTATTTGCACTATGAGCCTACAGACTATCAGTTCCCTTTGGATGAATTGCCGTTTCACTTGTGAATGGAAAATCTCTTTAATCCACACCACTGTTGAAGGAAAATATTGAAAATGTATCTGTAAGAAACATTTAAAGAGAAAATCTATTCATTTTTAATTGGTATTTTAATTTTTAGATATTCATGAAAGAATAGACATGATTCAATATTGTTAATTACACCACTGTGCATTTAGAAAAGTAAGACGTAGTCAGCTTTCTTATCAATGACAGAAATTTTATTGTGTCTGAACCATGTGTCCTGGGATTACTTTAATAGTGTTTCAATCGTATTAACTGAATTTGCACACTTGTTCAGGTTATTTCTGGTGAATTTTTGTCAACAATTCCTTCTAAATATAAATAAATTCCAAAAACTTTGTTTTAAGTCTTTTTAGTAATGAAATCATGAAATGTAATATAAAGACTGTAAAGGACTTTGTATACTTAGTCTCTGACTTTCTTGTGTGGATCGATTTCAGATTTATATATTTTGGTGTATGATTACCCCTTCACCTAAAATATTTATGTTTTGTATAATTTGCTAGCACCTTCTTTCATTTTTAAAAGCTTTATTAAAAAGTACTCTCTCAGAAACCCAGGTTCATTTCAACTTGGAACAACATTAAAAATAAGCTATAAAAAGGAGTCCAAGTTTTCTTGTGACAGAATTTCAGATCTTCTTATTTCAAAGAGACAACTTTTGCCAAAAGGGAGAAGAATTTTCCAGGCCAACCAAGAGAGATGAGGCAATGTGCTCAAAGGCCACTTTCATCATTTGCAAAAGCTTCCAGCCCCCAACAAGCACTCCAGATTCCTGTCACCAAGCAGTGCCACTTGGCATATGATGGGTGATGAGGTTTTGGTGTATAGCAGAGTGATAAAGATGTGTGCCCATAATACCTTATCTTGCAGGGGTTCGGGGTAGAACTGGGTTTATTCCTCAATTTGTCCACTCCTCCCAAAATAAATTAAAAGTATACCTCCTAAATTCTGTATTTCAACCAATTTTAATGAGATATACTTTACATTCAACAAAATGCACCTATTTTAATTGTGGAGTTCAAAGAGTTTAGACAAAGTATGCATGTATGCATCTTCCACCACAAACAAGATGCAGAACACTTTGAGCACCACAAAGTTTCCCACGATCCTTTGCAGTCAATATCCCCTAACTCTGACCCCGGGCAAATACAGGTCTGCTTTCTGTTACTAGAGATTAGGTTTCAAATCCAAGTTTAAATAATGAATGAGAAAGAAGTAATTATTTAAAGCCAGTTCTTTGAAAGATTGTAGAAATTTGTTAACACTCATCTGAGAAACCAAATCTGATGTCCTAAAAAAAAAACAAAACTTCATAAACATACCAGCATGAATATGCTCTATTATCAGTGCTCCCAAGGCATAGTCAATAGAAGCTGCTAGACTGCACACTGTTTGTTACCAGTCCATTTCAAAATATGTACAGAATTTAACACTATGGGCCTAGAAACTTTTATACCAATTTGACATTATGTCAATAATTGCTGATCATTTTTCTTAGAAATTCAACGTTGCTGTATTTTATAAAAATATTGGTTGGCAACAGGGTAGAAATTTTTAAAGAGTAAAAACTGGTACTTCAACACAGACCACTGGGGAAGCTCTGCACAAACGCACTTTCCATCTCCCCTCCCCTCCAACAGTCTAGTTTTCCTCCTTCTGTGCTTTGAGTAATGGCTTTTAAAAGATGTGCACTGAGTTGGAAGCAGGAAATGTATAGTATCTGTCAAGATTTTTAAAAATATCTATCAGTAGAGAAAGAAATCCTCAGTTACTCATCTAGACTTAGACCAAACCAAGTGTCCAAGCAAGGAAAAAAGTCACTCATAAAAAAAGACTGAGGAAATTACTGCTGCCCCTGAGTTGATTTAAGCTAATGGTGCAAGTGGCCATTAGTTTGACTAATGGTAATGGTCCCTTCTGATGAATTATTTGGTGAAAACGTCCCAGATTCTTCCATCCTGCAAAAGGCTCAGAGGAGGTATAAAAAGTTTTTTATTTTTAAGCTTATAGGTGGATGGAGCATTGAAGTAAAAGCAATATAAGAGGATATTCTTGAGCAATGATAACTAAGATATTAGTCTTCAAATGTCCACTATGTTCTGTCCTGTAAAATGATCTACTACTAATAATACAAGCAAACACATTATATGGCAGGCATCGTTGTAAGTGCTTCACATATAATAATTCATTTTGCCTTCATATCAGCCCTATGGGGTAGCTACTATTATCCCCCATTTTACATATTATGAAACTGGGCATAAAGAGATTGAATGACTTGCCCAAGGTGATACAGCTAGAATTAGCCAAGCTGGGATTTAAACCTAGGCAACATGACTTCCAAGTCTGTGTGCCTAAACTCTACATTTGAGTACCTGCGCTGGGAGGAAGGTGTACTGTCCCCACAGAAACGTTAAATGAGGGAGCGGAAAAGAAAGAAGTGTATCAATGGTGTGTCCGAGATATTTTCTTGCTTGTCACATCATTTATTAAGTTAAGACATTGAGCATTCACTTCTTTTCCTTTCCTGGGGTGCTTCCCCAGTGGTCTTTTGCTGATTACACTGGTATTAGATAATGTCATAACCATCAAGTGAAAAAATAGAGGAAATAGAGACCATCAACCAGTTGGTGTTATAAATGAGGCTAAACAGCTATTTCTTTTTTCTTCATAAATAACCATCTACTTTGAGTGCTATCAAGTCATAGTAGTCTATTTTGATCGTTAATTATGGCATAAAGTCTGTTCCACAAATGAATGCTAATATCAGAATATTATGCTTCATTTCTGAAGGAGTAAGGTGCCAGTCCTGTGACTGAGCTTCTTCTCTTTACTATCTCTTTGTTCCAAGGCACCAAGTACTCTCTATACTTTGAAGGACATTCTGGTTTATGTTTCACAAGATTGGTATAAAACTACTCTGAATTTTGGTCATATCACAGAAATCCTATGACTTGATTTTGTTAAATTAGAAATATTGTCAGGGGTTGGTTGGAGAACATTTAAAGAATTCAAGGTTTTTTTTGTTTTTTTTTTTTAATATTTCCACTAAAATAGAACTGATTACTTCTGCAATGGATCTAGATGGGCTTTTAGCTCTTGACTTCTATCTATGGGTGTATGCATTTTCCATCAATTCAAAAACTATAATAAAAAAATATATCATCCAAATAGCTCAGCACCAAGTTTTTCCATAATGACAAATACCTCCCATACAGATTCCTAATTCCTGCTAAAGTTAAAGCAATCATTTAATTTTTTAAAAAAGATTTATTTATTTATTCCCCACCACCACCATTGTTTTGCACTCTCTGTCTGCTCTCTGTGTGTTCTTCTGTGTCTGCTTGTCTTCTCTTTAGGTGGCACCAGGAATTGATCCTGAGACCTTCCAGAGTGGAGAGAGGCTGCTCAATGTCTTGTGCCACCTCAGCTCCCTGATCTGCTGCATCTCTTATTGTCTCTCTTCTGTGTCTCTTTTTGTTGCATCATCTGGCTGTGCCAGCTCACTGCACGGGCCAGCTTGCTTTTCACCAGGAGGCCCTGGGAATCGAACCCTGAGCCTCCTATATGGTAGACAGGAGCCCAACCACTTGAGCCACATCTGCTTTCCAGTCATTTAATTTTAAAAAGCACAAAACTTTCTAGCAGATTTGTCTGAGGCTGATACACAAGATAATGTATAAGTGCTTTTATATTCATCACAAAAATAACACAGATGCAAAGTTTAAATTAGAAAGCAAATATATTTGGGGGTTAAAAAAAAATGGTGACTCTGGAGAACCCACCTATTTAATTTGTAGAGTGTTATTAGACATGTTCTCAACACGGTACTAAAATGGTATTCTTGTTTTCCACATAGGCTTTTCTATTTGAATTACCAGTCAAGGATAAAATGCAAATTTCAAAATGTTCACACCTGAGGATATGATACATGTCCTTGAAAAGGTGTCAGAGGATGTTTGTGCACCAGATTAGTGACAGATTAGTCCTGTACACATCTTAGTCCTCTGATAGTTGCAGGTTTCCAACTGATCCACTGAGCTCTTCCTCAGAGCTGGCCAGAGAGCAATTTCTTCCATGTTACACAGAACTGTCTTCTGAATAAAAGGGGAGCTAAAATATGAGAACTGATGTGAGAAATAGCAGAAGTGGTTTGAAATATCACTTGCACTACTGTATCTTTTAGCTTAGATGGTTTCTTATAGAAATGACAAAAGCTGTTTTTCTCTCATTGCAATACGAACATATGAAGACGCTTCAGCATTTGTGAAAGAGGCAATCAATCATCATTTTTCCTTAGGTAAATTCTCCAGTCCTCAAATTTGCCTCTACGTGTTTATTGACTGGTTACTATGTGTCAGCCACTGTGCTAGGTAACTGTAGGTAGAATGGTAAACAAAACATGATCCCTGCCTACAAGGACTTGCCATTCACGGAAGAGACAGACAGGAAAGGAGAAATTTCAACATATTTTGGTGAATGCACACAGAGAAACAAATACATAGTGCATTTAACCCCAGGAGTGGGGAAGGGACCTAGACAAGGTCTAGACCTGAAGGATGTATAGGAATTAGCCAGATGGAAAAGCCAGGGATGGTGTTCCAGGAAGAGAAAATAACTTGTGCAAAGCCTCAGAGAAAACAGACAGCAAGGCTCAAAGATTATCAATTGACAAGAGGTAAGAGAGTTTCAATAAATATTTATAAGAGGCCTGCCTTTGGAATAAGGTGTGATTTTGGAATTCTTTGAAGCAATGAGGGTTCTGACCTCAGCCATAAACCCAATTAAAAATGAGCAGAGGAGTGGGTGTAGCTCAGTGGTTTGAGCACCTGCTTCCCATGTAAAGTTTCCAGGTTCAACTCCCGGTGCCTCCTGAAAAAAAAATAATAAGCAACAGAAATAAGAACATTTAAGTTCCTTAATGCTTCCTAAGGTGGTGGCTATCGCAGAGTGGAACCCCACACAAGAAGAGAGTAAAAAGCTTAAAAGAAATGCCCATGGTGCTTCCTAACACCAAACAGGCAACCCTCAATGAGTTCGTGGCTCCCATGAAAATTCAAGAAGCCAGATCTTCAGAGAGGTTCAAAGAGACTGTTATAGAGTTCCAGAATGGGTTGTGGATTTAAAAATTCAGCTGTGTAAGGATAATCTTTGGCATTCTCATGACAGCTGCCTGGTGGCACCAGGTAACCCCAAGCGGAACCTTGCAAAATAAAATTACATAAAATTACCTAGCCCACACCAAGGAGCAGATCCCAGAGCTGGTGATGCTGGAGAAGTTCCTGGTCATCCTGCCCGAGGAGCTGCAGGCCTGGGTGTGAGAGCATCGACCAGAGAATGGAAAGGAGGCAGTGATTGTGCTGGGGGATGTGGAGAGAGCGTGATGGACCCACAGAGCAGGTCTTATTTTCTGGAAAAAGAGAGGATGTGCTTGCAGAGACGATGTCACCTTGGGGAATAACTCAGGAGTTACCAAGTAGCCAACTCAAGCCCGCCACAAAGCAGCTCCAGTGGGCATCATGGAAGTTCCACTCAAGACAAAACACCAAAACTATCAATGTGGAAACAAAACTCAGTGGAGGCAGCAAAACTGTCAATGTGGAATAATCTTCAAGGCAGAAGACTTCTTCAGGCATAGAACTGCATTATGATGTTTCTAACACCCTATGTTCTGAGAGTGTGTATTAGTTAGCCAAAGGGGTGCTGATGCAAAGTACCACAAATCTGCTAGGTTTTATAAAGGGTATTTATTTGGGATAGAAGCTTAGAGCTACCAGGCCATAAAGTGTAAGCTACCTCCCTCACCAAAGTCTGTTGCCATGTGTTGGAGCAAGATGGCTACCAATGTCTGCAAGGGTTCAGCCTCCCTCTTCCTTTGATGGCTCTGTGGTTCCAGCTTCTTCCAATATCAGCTGTAGGCTGGGATAAGTCTCGTCTCTCTCCCAGGGCTCATTTCTCTCTAGGCTCAGCTGCTCAGGGCTCTGGTCTCTGCAGCTACAGACTATCAGGCGAATGGCTCATCTCTCTTCCCAGGGCCTCTGCCATGTCTAAGGAGCAGTCTCTTTTCCTCTGTGTTCTTCTCCTGTATGTTTACTTCTCAGCTCCAGCTCAAAAACTCCAACCTCCCTTCTCTGCAGTGCAGTTTCTCTGTGAGTCCCTGTCCCCCAAAGGGGCAGGAACTCGACTTCCTACTGACGTGGCCCAGTCAAAGCTCCAATCATTATTTAGTCAAGTAAAAGTGAAACCCCCAAATCCAATATAATCTAATATGTCCAGAGGAGCAGACCAGTTTACAAACATAATCCAATATCTATTTTTGGAATTCATAAATAGTGCCAAACTGCTTCAAGGTGTGCTTATATAGATTGATGATCATCTTAATATAAAGAAAAAAGGGAGATAAGGAACATGACTGTCCAAACAAGACTGATGGAACACAAGAGCAGTGTGTAATGTAGAAGAGCACCACTTCTGGAAAAGGAAGTCCTTAGCGGCTGATGACTATTCTTCAGTGTTGTTTGTGACCCTTTTTCTGGCATAAATCGCTGTGAATATTTCAGGCACCACAAGAGCCTTTTTAGGGTCTTGTGCATCCTTAGTAAGATAAACTTCTAGGTAAGTAATCACAAAATGAAGCACTGGATTTTAATGCTCTTGTACAAATGAGGAAATCACTCAAGTTCAATTTAAAGCATCTACTGCAGTCTCTCAAAAAACAATTATTGAACCTAATCATTATAGTTTATAAGTTTAAAGACAACAGTTTTAGAATATCTTATTTATCCTATCAACTATAGAGTCTGAGAGGCAAGAAGTTCTACCCATATTTAATTCAATCACATTCTCCATTTAAAAATAAAAGGATTGATTTGCATATTATTAAAAATTGTCCTGACAGCATACAACATAATGTTCCTTTTCCCAGGGATTCTTGATAAAGCTATGTAACTTAATGCAATAATACACTTTGTGTTTCCCGAGGTGCTACCATTACTAAATATGGAGGGAAACACCAGAAATGAAAGTCCTTGGAAGGAGAAGGGAAGGGGAAGCTCATAGTAAACTTTTTGCCTCATGGGTTTCCTCACAGGGTCTCAAAACTTAATTCTCAGAAAAAAAAACAAACCTCATCTAGTGTTTACAGTGACTCCAAATGAATGTGGGATGGATGTGCTCCCATAGTTAGATTGTTGATAAAATAAGATTAATAGGGAAAGAAGTGAATGCAAATTTTGATTATAGAATTTTCTGACAGTGATTGACTGCATTGTAGCTCTAGTGAATATGAATATATATTGAGTTTGGGATTTTTTTAATTATTATGAATGTGGGAGTTTTTTTTTATTTGGGCTCATTCTCTTTGCGATGAAAGAGACAAGCCATGAATTAAAGTAACAAATGCTTCAGAGATATGCACATTATAAATTAACTGCTTAATTATGGAAGGGACAGAGTTTCTTACGTACCATGTGAATAAAAATGACAGAATCTAAAGTTTAAAAAAAAAAATTACCTAGCACAGGAAGAGCATGACTTAAAACCCACAGAAATTATCAACCACATGTCAATTTCAATCAACATTTTACTCAAGATTGCTTCGGGTGCTGTGGTGCAGGTTACATCTGCCACCAGCATAATCCTGGTAAAACTGTAAATGTGAGACAAGGACAAAAAACCCATGCCTCAGGGTCCCTTTGAATACCCCCGAATGGATTTTGTACAACCATCCTCTGCCATGGGCTTTGCATATGTCCTAGTCATTGACTGCATATTCTCAGGATATATGGGTAGATTGAAGATTCTCCTTACAGAGAGCTACAGATCTGACTACAGTCACACACACACACAAATTACTTGCCTCTGTTACTTTGGAAATTGCAGTCTATCTCTCTAATGATCATTAGATTGCCACTGAAATTTAAGAAATTTGCAAAGCTTTGCCACTTACTAAGAAACTTCATCACTCTTATACTCCTCCATCCTCAGGAAATGTCGAGTGAGCCAATGATATTTTAAAACTCAAACTAGCAAAATTATACTTTGGGGCATATTTAGTCAAGAGTGTTACTTCTAACTCTCATGATCCTGACCTCTGACAACCCGCAGAAACTTGTTTCAGGTTACATTATGAGGTTGGATAATTATTTCTTGATTTGGGACTCTACCTTACCTCAAGTCTCTACAGAGGATTCAAGCAATATATTGTCTTATCACCAACAGGCACAAGCTACCTTTTCTTCACACATTCTCCAAAGCAGACTCTATGTCACCTTAAGCCAGACTTCTCCCAGAGTTTCCCTTCCTTCAGTAAGGTTCAAGATGCACCTCCCTCTCCACCAACAGTGATTACAGGTGGAGCAGCATGCTCAAAATAGGACTCTTCTCTTTTAGACCTTCCACCCCTTCATCAATGAAGAAGGAGCACCATAAATGCATACTTATCTATCCCCCAACACCACACTCTATGTCTTGATTATCTGTAGGAACTACCTCATTATGCCCTTTATTTCTATTTTCATCAGCAGAACTTGAATCCCTACACTTCCACTCATTCCTCATTCATCCTCCAGTCTCTAATCCCTGTAAGGTTCTGTGTGTCCCCTTTTCTTTCTCCTTCTCTCAATGATCTCTACCTCTAATTCCAGAACCCCCTCCATTGTGCCCTCTAGAACACCATCATCCTCCATCAGCAAAATCCCCCATATTCTCAAACCCATCTTTAAATTTTTACCTTCCTCATCTAGAAAAGACCCAGTTCTCCCTAAAGACATTACTTCCCCTGTAACCTTCTCAAGAGGTGGCTCTTTTTTTTCTCCCACCATCCTTGCACTGTTCCACTCAGAGGTGGGGTAGATCTCTTTCTTGCTCCTTCTTTCCACTTTTAGATGATTCTCCCTCCCTTTTCTCTAAACCTCCTAGCTTTGAAGGTCACATCATAAAATAATACCAATTGTGATGGTTTGAAGCTGTATGTACCCGGAAAAGTATTTCTTAAGATTAACCCATTCCTTTGAGTGTGGACCCAATGTAAGTAGGATCTTTTAGTGAGTGGGATCTTAATTTAAGTTATTAAATAACTTCATTCAGGGTGGGTCTTAATCCTCTTACTGGAGTCCTTTATAAGAGAATGAAAGTCAGACAGAGAGAGAGAAAGCCACAGAAGCCAGAAGCTGATAGCAACAAAACTCAGAAGAGAAGGGTGAGACCAGCAGATGCCATCATGTGCCTTGCCATGTGACAGAGGATCGCCAGCAGCCGGTCTTCAGAAAGAATTGTCTTGAGGGTGCCTTGATTTGGACATTTTCATGGCCTCAGAACTGTAAGCTTGTAAGCTAATAAATCTCCATTGTAAAAGCCAAGCCATTCCTGGTATATTGCTTTCGGCAGCATAGCAGACTAGAAAACCGCTCACAACTCTTCATTGTTACTGTCACCTATGGACCTTCCAGTCATCCCCCTACATATCTTGGTGATAAAGGGTCACTTTTGTTCCTTCCTAAGAATTGAGACTCTCTCCTGACTTAATCCTTAGAAATTTCAATTTACAACACAAATGATCCATATAACACCCTGACCTCTCAGTTCTTTGGTCTCCTCTCGAGAATGACTTTGTCCACCACTGTGCCTCAGTCACTCCATCCCATGATATCCTGGATCTTGTCATTGCCAGTATCTGCAGCAAAGGATGGCAGCCTCTGCTCAGACCTCAGTCTGTGGCTCTTCTGAGCAGATCGCTACCCTGGTCATCAACAAAAGCCCTTATGGCAATACCCAGGAATAAAATGCCCAAGGACTCTGAGATATCTCTCTGGCCAAACCTTCTTCCCCTGCTTGAAAAATAAAAGGTGTTGAGTCTTTTTGTTCTACGCAGAGAGGCTCCACACAAAGATCAGAACTGGGGCCTAATGTATTCTTTATACCACTGCTATCTTGAATAAATAAAATACATAAGCTATCCAATATTTACTCATACACCAGCAAGTGCATTTAAACAAACAACAAACAAACAAACAAACAAGGTAGAAGGAGTGGGTGATTCCAATGTTGGGGGGCATAAAGTTGCAGCTTCCCCTCCTCCAGTAAGGTCAACTCTAGTATTTGGTGATTTATGTTTACTTTTTGTAAACAGTCTCCATGAGATGGACTTAGTGTGGTACTCTAAGGCAGGGTTATGATTTTCTAGTTTAATTTCAATTCTGAATATGTTGCTATCAATGCAAAAGATTTAGTTCATCAGAGCAAAAGAGCACCATTTGCTAATTACAGACTTCATGTTAAATTAAGTCCTGTTTTTCTGCAGCAACAGAGTAATCAGATGAGAATCCCGTGCTTCTCTTAAACATTTACATTAGAACTGCCTAATTACACCAGGATCTGTTTGGGTAGCACTGGCAGATGTTCTGAACGGCTGTGAAAAACACAGTCATGTGTTTAAGAGATGGGCACCTACTTATGTTCATCCTGACATCAGTACAAAGTACATGAGGACACACTTAGGTCAAGAAATGTACTGCATTGCTTCTCAATATAATTCAGTATAAGTGGTACCAGTGTTTTGGGTAATGACAGTTGTTTTCTCCATTTGCCTCAGAAAAATATTGCAAGGATTCATAAAGGAAGCCTAGAAAATCTTCAGCTTTCCAAAGGGCTATGGAAACAGAGGGTTATTGAAATTATCATTATCAGAGTTTTAATCTCTCCAATGTGCCAGCTGATAGTACATTTTCTAAGACCTTTTTACACACCATATGGCATGAGATTTGAGAGGCTATGAAGATTTCTCTTGTTTTAAGCTCTGGTGCTTCATAGTTGAGTGGATGGCACCCTGCCAGCCATTTCTTAGCTCAAAAAAAAGTGAAGCTGATCTATGTATTCGCTATTTCACTCCATGCTGCCATGCTTGAAGGCGTATTTTCATGGACCACACAAATGACAGATGGCGTGCTTGCACCAATCAGATTTGCCTGTGCAAGGGACTCTCCCTTCACCACCAAATATGTTCTGGCCCCATCTACATATGAGATTGCTCCAGCAGTCCTGGCTTGGGGCACATTTGTTGGGATGGACTTGCTTGGCATTAACTGTGAGTCTGGAAATTGTTGTAGATGACCTGCATTTGTTTTTCTATGATTTTGAGTCATGATTGGCCATTTCCTTTTTCTAGGAATATATATTTCAGAGCATTAAAGCTACTCCCCACTAGGACCAAGAGCTCCCAGCACTGACATTTCTTTTCTTTGAAGTCAGGTTATTCCCAGAAAAAAAAAGGAAAAAAATAAGTTTATGTCAGGAAGAACAAAATCCTCCCTTACAGACAGAATTCAGAGATTGTGATTCTGCTCCTTTCCATCCTGCCTTCTGGTTTTCTGCTTACATCCTTCCCACCATGGTATGTATGGTGGTACTTCTCCCCCTTCTTATCCCACCCACATTCTCAGCCACTGAGTTTATAAGTTAGAAAGAGAAAATTCCTTGAAGATGGAAATGGTCTTCATCTCCATCATATCCCCAGTGTTATGGATTAAATCATGCCCCTCAAAGATATGTTCCAGTCCTAAGCCCTGTCCTGTGAATATAACCCATTTATAAATAAGACATTCCAAGATGTTATTAGTCAAGGGGAGGCCAAACTGAATCAGGGTGGGATTAAATCCAATTTGACTAGACATGTGGACACAGACAGAAAGACAGATGGCCATGTGACAGAGGTAGACGTTGAATTATAGATTGCCTGCAAGTCACCATCAGAATGCTACAGACCTTGGAGAAACCATAATCCTGCTGACACCTTGATTTTAGACTACTAGCATCCCAAACAATGAGAAAATGAATTCCTATTGTTTTAGCCAACAGTCTGTGGTATTTTTTTATAGCAGCCCTGGCAAATTAAGACACCCAGCATTTAATACAATGCCTAGAATATAATAGGTTTCTAACAAATGCTTATTGAATAAACTTTAAAAGAACAATATGATATTAATAAAGTAAAAAGAGAAAATATGAACTATCTGTGCAACATAATGCATACTTCCAAAAGAAATCAGCCATGCCAATCCCAAAACTCCATGTGCTAGATTGTTATCATGATGGTCTCCAATGAATCGCAACCTCCTGGCATCACCCTTCCTGGCAATTTGTTGTTCCTGCCCTTCCCATCAAGAAGTAGAGTTTATTTCTTCACACACTTGAACCTGGACTGACTTTGTAAATTTCTTTGACCAATAGAATATGTTAGAAACATTATAGCCATTGCAAAGCCTCATCCTTAAAAGATTGTGCAGTTTCTGCTTTTGCCCTCTTAGAAACCCGAGTCAACTACATTGTGAAGAAGTTGAATTTAGACTTCTAGAGGAGTGAGGGCTACGTGAAGAAGAACCAGATTGCTCTAGCCAATAGCCAGCACCAACTGCCAGACATGTTAGCCCATCTTGGACATCTCAGCCCCAGTGGAGCCACCACCAGATGATCCCAATCGCTACCAGCAGAAGAACCATCTGTACTGCAAACCTGGAGAATCATGTGAAATAATCAATCATCGTTGCATTGTCAGGTTCAGGTGTCCAGCGATATATCACAGAAACACTCCATGCCATCCAGGTCATGACGTTGGTCTCATCCCAACACCAACGCCTGAAGCCTCGGATAAGAAAGCTGCAGCTACTTGGGCAGGTTCCGGTCATTTCTCCGGCTTCCCTGACAAGCTGCTGCTCAGCATCCACTTGCTGTCATCTGTTTTCTAACATTTTCTAACTTTGCCTCCTATCTGGATCCTCCATCTCTGGCTAGTTCCCTATGACAAAAAAAAAAAATGGTTCCATGGTCTGCCTGATTTTCATCTGAAATTCTTCCCCAAAGGGAGGACTGACACCCATCTCACTGAACACCTCCACTTCCCCTTGAACCCGACATTGTGCCAGAGCCGCTCCTTCAGGGACTTTAACGTGGGACTTTTTAAAATCTTTATGTTGGGCTTTATTAATTTCTTTTATTTATCTTCTGTTTCTCAATGTACATATAATTTTTCTTGACAGATAAAAAGAAAACAAAAAGGGATACGAACAATTCTGGGGTTTTTTGGGTTTTTTATTTGAGAAGTTGTGAGCTAACCAAACATGCAGACCTTATAAGACTTCCATCCAGTGTCCCACCACTAACATCTTATATTGTTCTGACACATTTGTTATAAACAAAGAAAGAACATCATAATATTACTGCTATCTTTAGTCCATAGCTTATATTTGGTGTAATTCTTCCATAAACCACCCTATTATTAACACATGTATTAGTGTTGTATATTTGTTATAAGTTTATGAGAGAATGTTCTCATATTTTTACTGTTAACCACAGTCCATCATTCACCATGGGTTTCACCGTGCTATATGGTCCCCTGCCTTGTACAATGCAGCCAAAGTGTACACTCAGTGGCTCTCAGTTTCATCACAGAGTTGTGCTGTCATCAGCATAATCCATTTCAGAATGTTTTCATTACTCCAAAAGGAAAAATCCTATATCTCCTTATAATCCCCCCATTATTGACCCTTAGCATTGATATAGTACCTTTTCTGCCATTGCTGTAAAAATACTACATTACTGTTAACTACAGTTTATATAACATGGGACGTTTTTTGGGGAAAAAAAACACCCACCTTTGGATAGTGGAAAAATAATTGTCAAACTATCTTGAACACTAAGCCATACCCTCTCTCTATGTTCCATTAGGGTCTTTTCTACTATTTATTGTAAGTTCTTAGCCTTCACATCTGCACATCCTCAATGGTTGTTTTAAGGAAGCTCTTTTCCAATTGATTCCATTGTTATTTATTATTCCAGGAGAAGTTTTGTCTGTTTACTCAGGTCTGTAGTGAACTTAACAAGCTGAGAGTTCTTTGACCTGGGTCTATAGTCTTCTTCTATGGCAACATTCTTCTCTCATTATTTTTCAAGATACATTGGAACTATTAACCATCTCAAGCTCTTTTTAGTGGGAACAGTCTTTATTTGATTGGGATTCCAGCTAAAAATGACAACAAATTCGTTCCAGAGTCAGACCGTTAAACTGTCCCCTGGCTGCTGCAGCACAGGGCTGTATTTCTGCTGGAATGATTTCCTGACCATCAGGATTTCACCTGCACACTCAGCAGCTCAGCCAGGGGCAGCACGGCTGCAGTTGCCAGTGGCAGCCACCCTCTGCTCTTCACCTGAGCTTTCTCTCCAGGCCAGGGGCTCTCTTGGAATATTGCAAACAAGGATCAGGATTTAGGATCAGAACTGAGCACTGACTTTTCCATTTAGTCTTACTCTCTGCCATCCTCCAGGACAATGATTGAGGCTGAATGTTTTCCAAGAAAAAAAATGAGTTACTCGTGATAATTATTCCTATAGGGACTTTCAATCACAAAGTAAAAAGCGTGACTCAATATCCACCAAATCTACATCCATCCTGTAGAGTGTGTATTCCTTTTTTAATTTAAATTTTAACATTTTATGTCATAATAATGGAGATACAAGTTCTCACAAAAGAAATCAGCAGGATGGTGCCACAGGGATGGTTCAAGTATGAACATTATAGTGTATTGTATTTAACACAAAGCAGTCACTCTTTAATGGCCATGGATGGAATTGTTTGCCAAAGAAATTTCTGGCCTTTTCCTTTCCCCCAACTCCATCAGGGAAGAATCTTATCTCCAGCTTGGTTCCACATGAGGTTTTTTTTTGTTTTGTTTTGTTTGTTTTTTGAGGAAGGGGACTAGGAAAAGAAATCTGTCATGTAGTT
Source organism: Cabassous unicinctus (assembly GCA_029593785.1). Classification (NCBI taxonomy): domain Eukaryota; kingdom Metazoa; phylum Chordata; class Mammalia; order Cingulata; family Chlamyphoridae; genus Cabassous; species Cabassous unicinctus. The sequence continues at coordinate 28,520 of JAQZBX010002750.1, read as the reverse complement.
AAGTAGGCAAGAAATATTAATCCAGTTCTGTTTGAAAGTTGCTTATGTGTTTGATTTTTTAAAAGTTCAAGTTTAGTTTCACAAAAGCCTTTTTTTCCTGAGATGACTTTTGGGGTAATATTTAAAATGAGAGATAATTTGTAGCCCTGTAAAATACATGGGGAATATAACATTCCCTTGTACACAAAGAAGGTGAATTCTTTAATCAAATAAAAAGTATTATAAAATGAGATGCTTATAAGACAGTTGACTCGTAAAACTTTTTAATTCTTTGGATCTAGAATTGGTGTTCTCAATTAAAAGAGTATTTCTGATTGAATTCTTCATGATGGCCAGGTACAGCAGGAATAGGGAGCAGAAAATGAGAGAAGTGAGTTTCTGTCATTCTCAGAGTCCCACAACTCAACCAGAGGAAAATGCTGCAGTCTGTACTGTCTGATCTCCCATCTTTGACCCATCCTCCTAGAAAAGATCTCAAGGAGGAGATGCTGGAAGAGGGCACCTGAAAAGTACAGCAACAAGCCCACCTATGCAGATAGACACAGACTTTTGGTCCCTGTTTCAGTTTGCTAAGCTGCTCAAAGCAGATATCATGAAATGGTTTCAACTTAAACAACGGAATTTATTAGCTTGCAAACTTGCAGTTTTGAGCTTGTGAAAACGTCCAAATCAATGCATCATCAAGGCAATGCGTTCTTCCCAAAGACTGGCTGCCAGTGATCCTTGGCTCCTCTGCCACATGACAAGACACATGAGGGCATCTGTTGGTCTCTCCCATCTCTTTTGGGTTTCATTGCTTTCATCTCCTTGCTTCCATGGTTTTCTCTTTCTGATTCATGCAGTTTATAAAGGACTCCAGTAAGAGGATTAAGACCCTTCCTGAATAAGGTTGTTCACACCTTAACTGAATAGCCTCATAAAAAGATCCAACTTACAATGGGTCCACACCCACAGGAATGGATTAAATTAAAAACATGCCTTTCTGGGGCATATGTAGTTTTGGACCACCACACTCCACCCTCTGGATGCCAAAAAGACATGCTCTTTCCACATACTAAATACATTCATTCCATCACAACATCCCAAAAGCCATATGTCATTTGGGTAGCAATGTTAAGTACAAAGTCTCAGGAAAATCTGTCATAGGTGTGGTATTGTGGACCTGTGAAACCTAGAGAACAAGTTATCTGTTTCCAAAGTACAAAGGAAGGACAAGCATAGGATAAATATTCCCATTCCCATAGGAAGAAATTGGAAGGAAGACAGGGGTCACAAGTCCCAAATAATTCCAAAACCCAGCAGACATACTGCATTAGATTTCAAGGTTTGAGTGTCACGTATGGAACAATGTTTTGTTCTCCAGGCCTGATGGAGTGTCAGCCCCATCCTTTCCAAGCGCTTGCACAGTAGCCATGCTCTCCCTGAACACTAGGGTGAAGGCTCCAAACTCTGAGAACACTGAGGTAATGGCCAGACTTCTGCAGTCTCTGGGGAATAGGCTTAACCCTCTCAGAACCGTGGGGTGGAGGCCAAACTCTCTGCAATCCCCAGGGAATATTCTCCTTCCTCTCTGAAGCCCGGTCAGCAGCAATCTTCCTGAACAATGGGGTGGAAGGCCTGCCCTGTCCAAATGCTGGGGCAGACTAACCCTTTCCACACTCAGGGGTGGGCTCACTCTCTTGACCCAAGAAAATGTCTTTGCTCCAGACCTGAGCTTCCATGATTCTGCCTTTGAAGTCATTTTTCCTTCAACCTGTCCCTTTTCAATCCCTTTTACTCCAGGCTGGCAGTGGTTTCATTCATACAGATCACACACACACACACACACACACACACACACACACACAAATTTGCTTGTTTTGTCTGTAGTACACAGGTGTCCAAACCATCAGACAAAAGAATTTTCCACAAATCCTTTATGGATGACTGCATTTCCAGTTGTGCTTGCACTGAAATGGCTTACTGGATCCATGTTCAGTTAAACCCTCACATGGAGCACAATTCTCTCGGGACTCAGTTTTTGGACGCTCAGAATTTTCCAAACCATTAATTTCTGGTTTCTTTGTGCCCAGGAGTTCAGTTCTCAGTTTATCCCTCTCCTCTTGCATTTTACTATAAGCAAGGAGAAATCAGGCTGTACTTTACACATTTAGCTTCCAAATCTCCTCAACTAACTATCCAAGTTCATCACTCTCAAATTCTGCCTTCCATCTGATATCAGAACTCAATTTTGCCAAATTCACTGCCACTTTAAAACAAAGGTTGCCTTTCTTCCAATTTCCAATAACACATTCATCATTTCTGTCTGAGGCCTCATCAGAAGTACCTTTAGTGTCCATATTTCTACCAACAGTTTCTTCAAAGCAATCTAGGCTTTTCTATCAAGCAGCTCACAATTCTTCCAGCCTCTACCCATTAACCAATTCCAAAGTCATTTCCATATTTTCAGTACTTGCAATGGCAGCAGTCTACTCCTGGTACCAAAATCTGTTTCTGTTTCTGAGGCTGCTCAAAGTAGATACTCCGAAATGGCTACAGCTTAAACAATGGGAATTTATTAGCTAACAAGCTTAAAGTTTTGAATCCGTGAAAACGTCCAATCAAGGCATCATCAAGGTGATGCTTTCTTCCTGAAGACAGGCTGCTGGAGATCCTGGACTCCTTTGCTGCATGGCAAGGAACATGGTAGCATCTGCTGGTCTCTCCCTTCTCTTCTGGGCTTCGTTGCTTTCAGCTTCTTGCTTCCGTGGCTTTGTCTTTCTGTATTCATCCTGTGTACAAAGGACTCCAGTAAGAGGATTGTAGCCGTTTGGCAATTTGATGCAATTATGAATTCCAAAAATATAATTGGATCATTCTTGTAAACTGATCTGTTAATCTGGGCATGATTAAGTTATGATTAGGGCGTTGACTGGGCCACGTCAGTAGGGTGTTGAGCCCCACCCCTTGGTGGGTGGGGAATCAAATATAAAAGGCAAGGCAAAGGACAGAGGGAGCAGTTTTTGAGTAGCAGTTCTGAAGTTGGAGTTTTGATGTTGGAGTTTTGATGTTGGAGAGAAGGCCCCAGGAGAAGAGAAGCAAGCCGTTCGTCTGATAGTCTACAGCTGACCTTGTGGAGGAAACAGAGGAGCTAAGCCCGGAGAGAAACACAGCCCAGGGAAGAGGGAAACCCAAGAAGCCTGAACCCTGGCAAACTTCGGCAGCTGTCTTGCTCCAACATGTGGCAATTGGACTTTGGTGAGAGAAGAAACTTACGCTTTATGGTCTGGTAACTGTGGACTTCTATGCCAAATAAACACCCTTTACAAAGACCAACCCATTTTTGGTATTTCGCATTAGCTCCCCTTTGGCTGACTAATACAAGGATTAAGACTTTTCCTGAAAGAGGCGGGTCACACCTTAATTAAAGCACCTCATTAAAAGATCCTACCTACAATGGATCCATGCCCACAGGAATGGATTAACTTTAAAAACATGCTTTTCTCGGGTATATAAAGTTTCAAATCACCACAGTTTCCTAGGGGAGGTTTCCATCCTCTAGGAGTCTGACATTTTCTGGGAAGCCAGGAGGGTGGTAGAGCAAAAAGAACATGACTTTTAGGATCAGACAGACCTGAGTTCTAATCCAGGATCTGCTACTTTCTGGCTTTTGGTTTTGGGGCATGTGCCTAATGTATATCAGTGTCTTATGTTCAAATGCAGTTAACAATACTTACCTTGCAGTGTGCTATGGGAGTGAAAATAAAAATATAAGTAAAGTAATGAACAGTAGCATTACTATACATTTTTAAGTATTAACCAGAAAACATTAAATATAATTCACAAAATAAAATACATCCTTTAATGATTTGCCTAGGGTCTTTTTAGCTCTTTCAGGCTGCAGGAATATTTTTCTAAAACCCCTTCTCACCTAACTTAGTTGAATAAAAAAGAAGTATCTAAAACAAACAATACATGGTGTCATAAGCATTGTAAATACATATAAAAGCATGTAAACGGTAGAAGTTCTAGCTAGAGCAATCAGACAAGGAAAAAAAAGGGTCCAAATAGGAAAAGAGAAAGTAAAACTCACAATATTCATGGATGACGTGATCCTATATTTAGAAAATTCTGAAATGTTTACAACAAAACTACTTAAGCTAATAAGCAAATTCAGCAAAGTGGCAGGATACAAGATGCAAAAATCAATACTGTTTCTATACACTAGTATTGAACAAGCTGAGGAGGAAATCGGGGGAATATTCCACTGACAATAGCAAGAAAAAGATTTAAATACCTAGGAATCAATTTAACCAAAGAAGTATAGAAGCTATATGCAGAAAACTACAAAATAATGCTAAAAGAAATCAGTGAAGACCTAAACAAATGGAAAAGAAATTCTTTGTTCGTGGATTGGAAGATGATCAAGATTTCAATCCTACCCAAACTTATTTATAGATTCCATGCAATACCAATCAAAATTCTAACAGCCTACTTCACAGAAATAGAAAAGGCAATTACCAAATTTATTGGAAAGTGCACCCAAATAGCCAAAAGCATTCTAAAAAAGAAATGTGATGTGGGAAGAATTTCACAGCCTGACCTTGAAACATATTCCAAAGCTATAGTGGTCAAAACAGCATGGCATTGGCATAAATGTAGAAACTTCAATCAGTGGAATAGAATTGAAAATCCAGAAATAAACGCTCACCTCTACGACCAACTGGTTTTCCACAAACCTACCAAGTCCATGTTAACAACAAAAGAGTCTCTTAAACAAATTGTCCTGGGAGAACTGGATATCTATAACCAAAAGAATGTAAGAGGACCCCTGTCTCACTCTCTACACATGAATCAACTCAAAATGGATCAACAACCTAAATATAAAAGCCAGGACCATAAACTACTAGAAGAAAATATAGAGAAATATCTTAAAGATCTTGTGGTAGGTGGTGGTTTCTTGACCTTATACCCAAAGCATGAGCAACAAAAGAAAAAATAGATAAATGGGACCTCCTCAAAATTAAACACTTTTGCTTCTCAAAGGACTTTGTCAAAAGGGTGAAAAGGCAACTGACTCATTAGGAGAATATATTTAGAAATCACATATACAATAAGAGTTTAATATCCACAATATATAAAGAGATGCTACAACTCAATAATAAAAAGACAAATGACCCAATTAAAAAATGGGCAAAAGACTTGAACAGATATTTGTCCAAAGAAGAAATACAAATGGCAAAAAAGCAAATGAAAAAAATGTTCAACATCATTAGCAATTAGGGAAATGCAAATCAAAGCTACAATGAGATACCTATTAGAATCGCCACTATTAAAAAGCCAGAAAACTACAAGTATTGGAGAGGATGTGGAGAGATAGAACACTTATTCACTGTTGCTGGGAATGTAGAATGGTACAGCCACTGTGGAGGACTTTCTGACAGTTCCTAAGGAAGTTGAATGTAGATTTGCCACCACTGGGTATATACCCAGAAGAACTAAGAGCAGTGACATAGACATCTGCACACCGATGTTCATAGCGGCATTACTCAAAATTGCCAAAAGATGGAAACAGCCCAGGTATCCATCAACTGGTTAATGGATAAATAAATTGTGGTATCTACACACAATGGAATATTATGCAGCTATAAGAAGAAATGAAGTCGTGAAGCATATGACAATATGGATGAACTTGGAGGACATTATGTTGAGTGAAGCAAGCCGGACACAAAGGGACAAATACAGTATGATTGTGCTGTTATGAAATAAATATAATGTGTAATCTTGTGGAGTTAAAAATTTGAATATGGCTCACCAGAAAATAGAATGAGAGTAGAGAATGGAATTGCTGAGGGTTAACTTGTGCAGAATTGGTAAAAAGGTGTGTGTTAATCTTTGGAAATGAATAGAAAAGGTGAAAGCACAACATAATGTTTGAACTAGCAGTGCTATTACATGGGTATGACAGTGGTTGATAGACTCTGGGCAGGAAAGCTAAAAAATGTAATATGGGACTGTATAGTGTAGTAAAACTTCATGTGAAATATGAATATGGGTAATATTGTATATATAAGACTATTTTTCTTTGAAACTGAACAAATATATGTTACTGTTACAAGATGTTAATATCAGACCAAAAAAACCCCATATACTAAATGAAAGAAACCAGACGCAAAGTACTATATATTGTATGATTCCATTCATATAAAATGTAAATATAAATCAATTTTTAAAGATGAAGTTAGATTAGTGGTTATGTAGGTCTGGGGAAGGGTAAAGGGATTGAGAGGTGGCTGCTAAGGGGTGTGGAGTTTTTCTTTTTGGATTAATGAAATTGTTCTAAAATTTTTTGCACTTTGATTATACTAAAGTCCATTGATTGTACACTTTGGATAAATTGTATGGTATGTGAATATATCTCAATAAAACTGCTTTTTAAAAAAGCATGTGAAGTATGCACAGGACAGTTAAAATCACATGTTTAAAATGCATGGCAATTAGTGTGGGTCACTAAATAGCAACAAAACAATTTTTTTTTTTTAAAGATTTATTTATTTTATTTATTTATCCCCCCCTTGCTGCTTGTGCTGCTGTGTCCATTCGCTGCGTGTCTTCTCTGTGTCTGCTTATCTCCCCCTTGCTGTGATGTCTTGCCGCATCAGCCCACGGTGCCGCGCGAGCGGGCCTGCCCTCACAAGGAGGCGCTGGGAAGCGAACCCGGGCCTCTCGTATGGTAAACGGGTGCTCTATCCATTGAGCCACACCTGCTTGCCCAAAACAATTTTTAAGGCTTGTGCTGCCCAGAGTCTATTTCTTGATTCTCAAACTGTGAGACTGGTTGTCACTGAGTTTACTTTCTCGACAACAATCCTGCCTCAAGGACTCCAGGCCTTTCTAGAGGGGGTCTGTGACTAGTCCCAGGAGGACACATTACAGAAAAGACACTGCTCTGTGCTAAAGCCAGACCAAAGGACCTCTGTGACCCCAGAATGCTGAAGATCATTCCAGAGCCTTCCTCAATTTCTAGAGCTGAAGTATTAACAAGGGCATTAATATCTCCTGTGATGGTTGGCTCATGTGTCAACTCGGGCAGGTAACGGTGCCCATTTGTTTGGTCAAGCAAGCACTGGGCTAATTGTAATACAAAGGCTTTTCATGGACTTTAATCATCCATGAGTTGATTGCATAGATAACTGGTTACATTTATAATCAACTGAGGAGATTGCCATCAGTAATGAGTGATGTCTCATCCAATCAGTTGAAGGTCTTAAAAGAAGAAGTAACTTCAGTATTCAGAGAGAAAATTCCCATCTCTACTTCAAATAGCCAGCATCTCATGGGGTACTCAACAAGGACATTCATTGGAGTCCCTGGCTTGCAGCCTGCCCTATGGAATTTGGACTTGTGCATCTCCACGGTTGCATGAGACCATTTTATAAAATCTCATACTATTTACAGATATTGCCTGTCGGTTCTGTTTCCCTAGAGAACCTTGACTAATACAACAGCCATCATGTATTCAGTGTTGTCTGTGCATTAGGCTTGGTAGTTTTGTGTTTTTCCTCAACTCTTGTCCTCATAACAACCCTATGAAATATTATTACCCTTATTGCAAAGATGGATAATTTGAAGCTTAGATGGCCTAAACCACTGGTCGCACTGCAAGAAAGTGGTAGAGGCAGGATTCAAATGCAGACTTTTACTCCACTCCATTAGTGTTTTGCAAACTTTCTTCAGCAGCATATCCTTTTCATCTAACTATTAACTAGATTTCTCTTATCAACATATTACCCAGATCCCTAATATATAAAATTGATAAACTCAGCTAGTGTAGTTTAAGAAGTGTGTGGATGCCAAGAAATTCCCACAGCACCCCAGAACCTGTGGAACAAAGTGAACCTCACTCATTTACTAAGTTGCACCTGAGTGATGTACATGAAAGTGCTTATGTAAGGTGCCACAAACTTTGTATGAAAAATTTAAAGTAACAGAAATGGAACTGTTGTAGTGTTGAGAAGCTCTGTAGCCTGGATGGTTTCCCACCCTTCAGTTTAATCAGAGCATGCTCCTCCAGCCTTCCATTGAGCCTTGGGCATAGGGCCATTGCTACTGACAGCAGAAAGTCTCCTTCACCTTGCTTCCAAAGAGAAAAAGATATGGAGGTCATCCACTCCCAGCCAGGTTGACTACTTGGAACAGACTGTCAGAGGATCAAGAGCAGGAATTTTCCCATAGGCTGTCTACACACGCACACACACACACATACACACAGAGTACCACCGATGGTTTGACCTGATATGACCACTGTCCAGGAATGGGGCTATGTATCCAACCCATCCCATCTGTGGTGGAATGAATTGTGTACCCCAGTTTGAACATGTTCATGGTCTTGGTCTGTATTCAGGGGAGTCTGACCCATTGTAAATAAGATCTCTTCAAGATGTTACTTCAGTTAAGGTGTGGTCCACATGAATCAGGTTGGGCTTTAATACAGATTAGTGGAGTCCTCCACAAGCAGAGTGAAAGTCAGACAGAGAAGCCACGGGGAGCAACCAGTAGCTGGAAGTCAATGGAAGAGAAAGGAGAAGACGCCACATGTGCTTTGTCATGTGATGGAAAAGCCAAGGAACCCCAAAGATTGCTGGCCAGCCAAAAAACATGGACCCTGGGAGGAAGCAAGCCTTCGAGCCTCTGAAACCATGAGCCAATAAATTCCTGATGTTAAGCCAACCCATTATATAGTATTTGTTTTAGCAACCAGGAAACTAAAACACCCAAGATTACTGCAGGTTTCCAGTTGTCTGTGTTAAGGCACTACCATGTAGCACTGACGTTACATTGCCCTTATTCAGCCCAAGCCACTTGGACATTTCCACCTTTTTACATGTCATTTCCATCATTCACTGTTTCTCGGAGACCTATTTTGGCCTCTGTGTCCATTTTCACTGCTTTTTCTCAACTTGAGCATTTCTGACATTTGATGCGGGAAATGGCCATTTTTCTTTTAAGCTTGAATTTACATATTACCTTTGAGAACTGTCAGTTTACTAAAAGTAGCTCTGATTCTCTGTGAGGGCCAAGAGGATTTAGCTTTGTTTGTTTGATGAGCACATTAAAAGGCCCTTCTGTATAGTCTGTTGATTAGATCTGTCTTGGTGATTACTTTCTAGAACTGTGTTGGCAGTTGTAGTTCTTAGCTTAGGAAAGCTGCTGAGCCTCCAAATTGTATCCTGGAATGATAGACTTTGGCAAAGAGTGATGAAATAATTCAAGTTCATGTGCATACCCTTTGATGTTTTTTCTTTGTAATTCAATTATTAACTTGACCAAAAAAATCAGGAGTAAAAGCTGTACAACTTTGCAGAGAAAGAAATTTAGAAAAGAGTTCACAATTACATACCATATGAAATACCTATTGGAACCTCCTTCTTGAGATGCAATTGTCCAAACACTGCTGAAACCAGTAACAGTCAAATGGAGCATTAGAATGTACTGTGATCAGGAGTTATCAAAGCTGGAATATGTAGAGAGAAAATGTGTACATACACAGTGTGCATGCATTTTAAAATTCTACTTTTTTATCAGCATGTTACACTTCTAATATAGACCATTACTAGATTGTTCTTCTTAACTTTTAAGCAATATCTCTTGGAAAATGTGGGGGCTTGTTTAAAAATCTTTTTCATGTACCCAAGCTTGGAATCAATCCAAAACGTTCTGCTCTGCTCGTCCCTAATCTGCATGGGCTCTGTCAACAACAATGACTGCTTGCTTGAAAAATAAGCACTAATCTTGATCACTTCTTATTCTTACATAGAATAAGAAGAAAAATGTCAAGACTATTAAAATATCTTAAATGTCAAGACTTTGAAAATAGTATGGAGAGAAAAAACATTTTAAGTTTAGAGATTTATTTTAGTGAGAATTAAATACATTGCTATTTTTTTAAAAAAACTAATAGAATCCCAATTCCTAAAGTAAGAATTCAGAAAGCACCACTTACACTGAAAAATTGCTATATATCTCACATAGCATTTAAGCCATAATTTTATGATGGCTCTCCTATGAAATATAAAATATTATTTTGTATGAAATTAAAAGTAAAATACAATTCCATCTATATGAACTCTAACGATGGGGATAACTAAAACGGAGTCCAAAGAAACATTGGTGGGTGATGGGAATGCTCTATATTTGATTGTGGAGGTAGTTTCACAGGTGCATACTTTTGTCAAAACTCCCTGAATTGTTTGCTTAAGAAAAGTGTGTTTTGTTGAATATACATGAAAAAATTGAATGTAAATCTCCATAAAGATGACTTAAAAAATAGAGATGTATGCACATTTCAAAAATGTATTTATGGTTTAAACCAAGGTATGTCTCTAAGTCAACTTTAAGAATTATACATAAAAACTTTAATATGTCCCCAAATTCTTCATTTTTATTGTTTTCCTTTTTTGCTTTTTTGGCCATGCTATTACTGACCTCTACTGAGCATTAGGTAGATTTTTACAAAAAAGCTTTAAAGTCCTTTTCTAACTAGGATTCCTTCCTATTATTTACTGTTTCTCTATAAATATATATATTTATTAAAACTATTTCATTTAAGTAATACATTTCTGTTAGAGCAGCTGATAGAGCAATCTGCAGGGCCAAAATATCCACAAGCCTGCTTAGTGGCACTTTAAACTCACTTGCCCTCGGGAACAGTCTATTGAAATCATTCTCCCACTTCTTTCCAAAGACCTTTAAATTTTTTAATAAACTCTTCAAAATAAATTTCTGTCTTAACAATACTGGAGGAGCGGATGTGGCTCAGTGGTTGAGTGCCGGCCTCCCATATATGTGGTCCTGGTTTCAATCCCCAGCCCCAGTACCCACCTCCCCCAAAAAAGATAATGGATCTGTATTCGTTTCCTATAGCTGTTGTAACAAATATCACACATTTAGTGGCTTAAAACAAAACAAATTTATTATCTCGCGGTTATGGTGGTCAGAAGGCTGAGATGGGTCCCACTGGGCTAAGATCAAGATGTCGCAGGTCTGGTTTCTCTCTGGAAGCTCTAGAGGAGAGTCCATTTCCTTGCCTTTTCCAGCTTCTCGAGGCTGCTTGCCATCCTTGGCTCGGGACCCCCTTGCTCCATCCTCAAAATACATTGCTCCCACCTCTGCTTCTCCTGTCACATCTCCTTCTCCTACTCCAAGCCTCTTGTTTCCCTCTTATGAGGATTCATGTGATTCCATTGGGCCCAATCAGATAATCCAGGATAACCTTCCCATCTCAAGATCCTTAATTCAATTGCATCTGCAAAGCCCTTTGGCCATGAAAATAACGTATTCACAGGTACCAGGGATTAGGACAGTGGGCATCTTAAGAGGGCCATTCTGTCAATCACAGTATCTCAAACCAATTGCCAACAAATCTCTTTTCAAAACTAAGTGAGCATATCTCAATAAAACTGCTTAATAGATACATAAATAATTGTGCAAGAATAGCCCGCAATAGCAGCTATGTACAGCAGGGGAAACAGAGAGACATTGAGAGGTGAAGAATTTTCTTGCTTTTTGTTTGTTTTTTGTTTATTATTACTAGCATTATTGGAATAATGAAAATGCTCTAATAATGATTGAAGTGATGAATGCACAATGATGTGATTATACCAAATACCACTGATTGCACATTTTGGATGAATTGTGTGCTTTATTAATATGTATCAATAAAATTGATTTGTTTAAAAAAAAAACTAAGTGGAAACGGTTCTCAATCCATGGCTTTCAAAATTCCTTTTTAAAAATATTTACACATTTGTATTCTCTTTGTTGTTATTTCCTTAAAACGTTTTGAATTTCTCCACACCTATACAGAGTTTACTCAGCAACCTGCAGGGGGTATATTCAATCGTAAAAAGGGTTGTTTTCAGCTTCCCTATCTTTACATGAGTAAAGTCTGATTCCTGTAATCACAGGTTAGGTTATTTTCTAGAGTGTGCCAGAAAATTCTAGCAAAACATCCCAAATAACCAAGAATGTAAATGCTTGACTAATAGGGAACTAAAGATTGAGAGAGACTATGTGTCTGGAGATAATTTTTAAAGAGTCTTCCTTTTGTACTGGTCATAAGCAGTGGTTCTCAGTGGGCTTTGGTAGGCAATTGCTAATCCAGCAAGCAGATTGCAAATATAATGGTTGCTACTGAAATTCTTTCAGGGTGTGCAGAAAAGCTGCTCCTTGAAAATGTGACCTTTTATCTGAAAGCAAAGTTTATAGATTATAAAATTATGGTTTCACTTTTATAAAGAATGGATGAATATGGATGCTATGTAAGGTGTACGGTTAAAAAATAATGTGATATCTTCTGCAAACAAAGCTTGTTGGTGATGATGTTAACCCACCTGGCCCAACAGGCCTGTGGAGTCTATAAGAGATGGATGTGATAATTTCCATTTAATCAGAGAGAAAGCATGGCTCAGGGAAAGCGGGGAAAGTCCAAATGTCTGAGTCCTAATACCTAATACAAGATTTTAAGAAAGCACAGCTTCCAACATAGGTTCTGTCAACCTCCAGCCACTTTTATTGTTGTAGTAAAAAGTTCTTGAATAAACTAAGTTTGAAAAATACTGAATACTGCAGGCCCCTTTTGAAGCTTGGCCATTATTTGCATGAGTATATTAAAGCCTCTGAGAATTCCTGCAGTAGAGGAACTTGTTAAATTTTGGTTAGCCTAGCATTTGTTTGTTTATAGACTTCATTATTGTAAGGAATGACTGCATATACCCTATGGAACATTCTCAGGAAATGATATTCCAAGATACACATACTTATTTGAAGTTGATGTGTACATTATGATTTATTTTTATCTTATCCTTAATAATTAACCCATGGGCAGAGAAATGGTCTAGTGTAGTCAAGAATCCTGAAGTCCATCTTCACCCAGCCTCCTGATGATGTGCATGCATAGTGCCAAACATGATTCTAAACAGATGATTCACATTAATATTGATTATAAATATTGCTTACCCTCATTAAAGTCTTCCACTGATTACACACCTGCTAGAGAGAGCAGGTGTCCATAAAAGCAAGAAAAGAAGCAAAATCCATTCTTCACAGGATCCTCCTGAATCATTTAATAAAGATTAAAGAGACACTGCTAGAAAGCACATGCTCATTGTTATATTCATAGACTAGGTTTGCTAGAGCAGGTGGTGGAGGAGACTCCTACCTCAGAATTGACCTGCATGGACTCAAAAGGTAAGCGATGTGGCTCAAGTGATTGGGCTCCCGCCTATCACATGGGAGGCCCCTGGTTTGGTTCCCAGTGCCTCCAAAGAAGACATCGAGCTGGTGCAACAGGCAGGCGTGGCGAGCTGACTCAACAAGAGACACAAGGAGAAGAACATGAGAGACACAGCAAAGCAGGGAGCAGTGGTGGCTCAAGCAGTTAGGCTCCTCCCTCCTACATTGGAAGTCCTGGGTTCAGTTCCCGGTGCCTCCTAAAGAAACAAAGAAGCCAAACGGACACAGCAAGTACAAACAACAAGGGGGTGGAGAGAAATAAATAAAATAAATCTTTAAAAAAAAAAAAAAAAAAGGCAAGGGGTGGCAGAGGTCAGCAAGCTCGAAAAGGAGTTATCCCCTCAATCCACTTCTGCAGCCATGGCTCCAGTGTCCCCATCTCTGTGTTACCAAGCCCTTATCCAAGATAGAGCAGTGCCTCCACTGCTCCAACAGAGGCTGGGTGGAGGGCAGGGTGCCTGCAAGTGTACAGGTGAGACATCAAACCCAGCTGCAGGATTATTAAATGCTAACTCACTCCCCCTTGTAACCCCTACCCTCTGTCATTTGTCTTATCAACACCTCCGTGTAGCTGGTCACAGTAAACAAACAAAAATCTGTTAGTCAGTCTTTACTAAGGATAGTCAAGAAAAATACTTCACTGTTTTACAGTGTCTGAATAAAATGAAGTGCCCAGCTTTCTGACCTAATACCCAAAAGCAACAATTGGCTTCCTCCAAGCCTCAGGCATGTAGAAATGAGTATTGCAATTAAATTTAAAACATTGAGAATATACACAGGAAGGCAAGCATCATGCATTTAAACCAGGTGGCAAGTTGGTAGAGGTCACTAAATAGCAACGACAACAAAAATCTTTTCAGGCTTGGGAGATGCATATTCATAACAATTTGATTTCATTTTAAATACCACGGTTCCCAAACCGTGCTCAGAGGCATCCTGGGGTGCCAGAAAGAACTCACAGGGATAATGCAGGCTAGTTTGAATTTTCAAGAGAAACATTCTGCTGCTCAACAACTGTTAGATACTCTGCAAACTACTAGCTCGAGTTACTTCACATTTTTAACATTAGATTGTGCTACTTTCCTTTGGATGGCATCATATCTTTGCAAAACTAGGTTTTCTGCACTTGTTATGATAAAAACAAGTGCTTCAAGAAAATTAACGTGTAGCAGAAATGAAGGTGGTATTGCCCAATGAGTCCCGGCTAATAGTGGCTGTTTCTGCCTCCTCAGGAACTAACTGAAAGTAGAAATGTCCCTTATCCATCTTTGCACCATTTTCAGTAGGAATCAATGCCTTTCATAGAGCAGGCACTTCATAAAGATTTGTGGCACGGAATTATTGGGTAATACAGCAGAAGGTAATACATAACCACAGAGCAAAGTATTTACATTGCACACACAAAAGTGGTAAATGTATTTCAGAAAGCAGAACCTACTCGAAGTCAGTGAGAAAACCAGTTTTGTTCCAATGGAGTGACTCAGGAAAAGCCTTCTGGTCTTTTCTGAGCAAGCTGAGATTTCATGCGGATAAAATGGTTTCTCAACTGTATGAAAAACGTCTGGAAGAGAGTTCATTAAGTGAAGGCGAAAGGGCACCAGCAGATATAAGAACCACTCAAAAATAAGACCAGGAAAAATGAGGCATCAAGTTTCCAGATGTTCTAAACTCCCTGTGTCCCAGGAAAACAGAAAGGGAGATGGTGAGCAGCCCTCTAGTCAAGGAAGAAGGGAACTAGGACCTCGGAGACCCCTGTAGAAGAGCGGAGGGAAACCAAGGAAGGGACATTGCTAAAAGAGAAAAAGTAAAAGCAGTATTTGTGGGACTTCAGGAGCCTCTGCAGGGATTGCCTGGATGGGGAGGCATGCAGAAGGACGGCGTCTAGACCCGGGAGAGAAGCGGGCCTGGGCTGAGGCTGCGGGTGGGAAGAAGAGGAGGGGATCAAGGGGAAGGCGAGGTGGAGCTGGCCACGCTGCCGCGGTCAGCAGTGTTTCCCCAACTAGACTACGGTGAGTCCCTTGAGGGAAATGACCTAGTACTGGAGGAATGCCTTTTAATTGTCCTTATTTTCATGCATTTAAAATACATGTCGAGCATCAAATGTACTATTTCACAACATTTTTGCCTACAAGAAAACTAAAGTCGGTCAGCTTTGTTGTTACAGACCTGACACCAGCTGCGTAGCCTGCAAGTGTGCCCCGCAGTTGCTTCCCGTTTATGTCTGAACTCTGGAATGTCGGGCAACTGGAGAAACATTGACTATGAGGGTCCTAGAAATCTGGCCGTTCTCAAACCTTGAAGGTTATGCAAATTATTTTTAACATGCAAAGTCTAACTCTGAGGGAAAGGCGGTAGTTTTGCTGGTGCCACTGGGCAGGAGAGCAGTTGCTTGGAAAACTAGGAAGGGAGAGAGATAAGCATTTCATACTCAGGCAAGTACAAAGCAAGAGCCTGACCCAGATTTAAAAGGAAAAAACAGGAAGTGGATGTGGCTTACGGGGTTGGGCTCCCGCCTATCACATGGGAGGTCCGGTTCCTTCTGGTGCCTCCTAAAAGAAACAAAAGAAACAGGCACAGCTAGTGCAAACAACGAAGGGGTGGGGAGAGATAAGGAAATAAAATAAATCATTTTTTAAAATGTCAAATACAATGACAAAAAAAAAGAAAGGAAAGAACAATCCATAGGTGTATGCAGCCATTATATCAGCAAAGGTCTAACAGTAAAATACTTTCTTTAATCATAAATTGCATCATTTTATGTCTATTTTTTTAAACCACAAGGAAGGGAAGAGCTTGCATGTATGAAGGGAAATATGTTATTCTAACAGGAATAACACAATAATTTAAAATTCAAAATTAAAATTGTTTTATTTGTTTCCTTCCCAAAAGCATAATCTTTGGAGAGAACTTTAAAAAAGTAATATTTTCTGTTGCTCTTTCCCCAGACTGATTTTCAGCCATTTACAAGTTATTTCCTGTTTTGAGTGCAGTAATCCACTTATACCCTCCTTAGGGAAAAAGATGATCAAGAAATATTTCTCAGTAAATGCTTTGGATTTATTCCAGTTTGTTTTGTAAAAAGAAACATTCTGGAATATATTAATCAGTAAAAGTGAAAAAGGGAGGGTGAGAACAAGCTTCTTTAACAAGAGCAAATGCCACATGTTGAACATGGTAAAACGCCTCTAAAGCAGAACTGAGAGTTGTGGATTATTGAGAACAACTCCCTGTGTGTGTGTGTGTGTGTGTGTGTGTGTGGATATCCACACTCAATTTTTTAAAATGTGGAGTTTCTTTTAGAATTAGAAAGCAGATTAATTTCAAATGTTCTCATTTACCACTAAATAGTTTTCTCCAAGGAGTAGAAAATAATGCAGTAGAGCAATTGCTCCTATAATGTGTTACTTCTGAATTAAAAAGCCACAGGTAAGCCTGTGCCTCTATGAACATGTATGACTTACTGTATCAGTCAGGGTTCTCCACAGAAAGAGCCATGGGATATGCAATGTGTATGTGTTAATGTGTTTGTATGTGTGTGTACATGGGTGTATGTGTGTGTCTGTATGTCTGTATGTATGTCCAAGATCTCCTGGAAACTCCTTAGAAATGTAAATTTTCAGGCTCTCCCCAGAGCTACTCTGGAGGTAGGGCTCAGTGGTAGTTCTAACAAGCCTTCCAGGGGATTCTGATGCAGCTAAAGGTTGAGAACCAGTACCTCAGATCACTTCTCTACACTGCTACCTGAGTATGCCTTTTAAGATGCAAATTAGGTCAAAGCATTTCTTCTATTGATTAACTTTCACACATTTCAGCTTGTAACTGAGGGTTAAGAATTAGCAAATAATTATGATTACTGCATCATTATACAGTGCCTTTTTCTTCCAGTATATTGTAAAATAGCCAAAGTTCAATGTCTGAAATTACTGAAACTGGCTGGAGTGACCTCACCCTTTGTATATGGTCATTTCCAATTAACACTATTGTGATGATTATTCCAGATGGATCTTACCTTTGTATATAGTCACAGCTAACTAAGACCTGCTATTATGATGATTATTCCAGATTGGTCTTACCCCTGTATATGAACACTTCTATTGAAATAGTAACCACTCCACTCTCCTCTGTTTGAAATCCATAAGAAAAACCTTATAACTGACCCTGGGTTCTGTACCCACTCGCTATCCTCAGATGCCTTGATCTCTGATAATGATTGTCTTGTGACTGTAATAACTTTGTGATTCACCCCTGTTTTGTACCCATCTCCCATCCTGTTCATCCCCTTAATGTTTATTAATGAAGGAACCTAAGCTAACCCCTCCCCAATTACTCATTAGCATAAACTACTAAGCCTGGATATTATAAAACTATCAGGATTACTGCAGTTCCAGGAGACAGTTTTGGACCATTAGGCCTTTGTCCTCCTTTGCTATGCATGGAAAAACTTTCTCTCTTTGAAACACTGTAGTCTCAGGAATTGGTCTTTAAAGTGCATCAGGTGGAAAGAACCCGCTTTTGCTTGATATCAAGCTTCTTCAGAGAAATAACCCTCCCCAATTATTTGGGGTTCCCTGTGAATCTTCTGGTGGTCCCCACACCTCCCTGTCAAAAAACCGATCACACTAGATTTGAATTGCTTAACTGTCTATCTCCCCTTTATCTGCACACTCTTTAAGGACAGTGATGGTGTTTGTCATCACATACCCCCAGCAACCAGAGTGAAATGATCAGACCCCAGGCTGATTCATTTGACTGAAGTGTGAAAGATGGACTGGGACAGTATGAGGACAGGCAGAACAAGCAGGAAAGTCCTCCAAGCAGAAGGCAACAAGGACCTGAAATGCAGAACAGGTTTTATAGGAAAGGGAATAGTGCTGGGCCATTGATGCTTGGACTCAGGTGAGCTGTTCATGGCAATCCAGAGGTCATGCAACCTGGAAAATGCTTATATTTCAAATCCAAGTGAATAAAAAGCTAGTGACACTATTAGCAGCATTATGAAATATGGAAAGTAAACTGAATTCTGACTGAAGGGGTGAAGAGCTTAGAAATGTATTGAGCTATCTGGATGAAATGTGCAGTGAAAATGTGGGAGTAGACTCATTGAAAGAGAGACCTGACGAGACAGACTTGAGAAGCATCTAGAGAGGGTTCAGAGTTAAAACCATAAGAGTCCCTGATACCTGAGATAAGGGGTGATGCTGGGAAGGTGAAGAAAAGACCTGTTGGGTTTCTTTGGCTGGTATAGAGCTGGTCTCTCTTCCTCTGGGGATCGTTTCTTTCCGGGCTTGCTCAGCTGCTCAGGCCTCTGGTCTCTTCAGCTGCAAACTATCAGGCGAATGGTTTATCTCTCTTCCTAGGGCTCTGCTGTGTTATGGAGCTGTCTCTCTTTCTCTGTGTATCTACTTCCATGTATCTATCTACTGTGTTCTTGATTGAGTGTCTGTTTATATAGTCCACCAAGGGGGTGGGGACTCAACCCTGCATGCCCTAAGATACGGCCGAATCAAAGCCCTGATCTTAACCTAACCAAGTAAATGTAAAGCCTTTGAATTTAAATCAATCAAAGGGTATCATGCCCACAGGAACAGACTAGTTTAGAAACATAATCTATGTCACTTTTTGGAATTCATAAATAATATCTCACTGCCACGAGCAGTATTTCCTACCTCATTTCCACCCCAAGGGGTAATAACACTTACATGTTTACTATACATCCTTCCCAGCATTTTCCTTTGTTTATTCATATGTATCTGGAAAGTTAACCTAAGGCTTCCCTTGGAATAATTTCTCCATGTCAAAAATCCAAACCTTTCAAATTCATTCTCCAACATCATTCAATAAACACTACCAGGAAAATGGATTCCTCAGCTCAGAGAAGACTAATCCATAACTGTGGTTGTATAGAGGAAAATAAATGAAACATCAGTGTGCCGAATCCACAGGACTGACATATTAAAATGTAGCATTAGAACCATACACTGACATATTCAAATATTAGTTTTTACTACAGAAAAAGAATTATAAACATCATGACAAGCATTTAAATGCTTCAGACTGCTGATGTGATATTTTAGTTGCTTTAGCATCTTATAAATATTCATAAGCAACAAAAAATTATTATACTAAGGAATTTATAAAAACTTTTATGAATGTAGCCTTTTCCAGAAGAGGTAGATTTTTTTTTAGCAAATCAATTTTATCGATACATATTAATAAAACATAAATCCATCCAAAGTGTACAATCAATGGTATTTGGTATAGTCACATAGTTGTGGATTCATCACTTTAATCATTCTTAGAGCATTTTCATTATTCCAATAATAATAAAAGCAATAATAATTTTAAAAAACCCTCATCACCTCTCAATCTCTCTATGCTTCTCCTGCCGTACATAGCTGCTATTATGTTTCCATCTAATTTATTTGTATTTATATTTTGTAAAAATAGTCTTATATATGTAATATCACCCATATTTGTATTTCACATGAGGTTTCACTATGTTGTACAGTCCCATGTTACAGTTTTTAGCTTTCCTTCTAGTAATATATATGACCTTAGACTTTCCCTTTCAACCACTGTCATACCCATATAATAGCTCTGCTAGTTACAAACACTATGATGTCCTTTCAGGGAGGTAGATTTTTAAATATCCAAGGAGGATACCTGGATAATTAGAGTGAAGTCTACCCCAATAATCAGGAAAGTTGGCAAAAAATCAGCTCTTTAGACAGAGTAAAACAAAGATAATAAAGAACATTCTTTTTTTTTTTTTTTCAAGTTTCAGATATTTGTTAATCAGCATAAACCCCAAAATGATACACCAACATGATTTCGTGTCTTTAGAGAGGAAATATTTCTGGGTTAAGTGGAAAATTGCACGGATGGCTTCTGGAAGACCTTCGTGTTAAGCAGCTTTGAAGGGCAGTGTTTCACTTAGAAGTCTGAGCCTTCTCTCTTCAGTTTGCTGTAATCCGCATTCAATGGGTAGAACTTGTGTTGCTCATTGGGTCTAGTTCTGGGTTATTCTTTCTCCACCTGACATCCAGTGCTGCACCAGTACCTCTGACTCCAATATATACAGAGTGGGATCAAGCTCAGGTGCTTCTTGGCCTGACCAAGGATCTGGTGGATCATGTTTGCTGCAGGGGCCTTGGGTATGGAAAGAACAAAGTCTCAAGGCCCAGGATTTAGCAGTCTCTGCAATAAGCCTAGACAGGCATCCCATAAAGAACATTCTTTGCCCCATTCAGATAAAGAATCTCTTTCTAATCATAAGATACCATCAATGGGAATAGTAAACTTCAAAAGTTAAGGTTATGCATTTTCTCATAGCAGTGTGATGGGTTGTTAATGCCTGTCTTTCTGTGAGACTGTAAATTCCATGAAGATGGTTCTGTGTTGTCTTCTTTCTATTGCATCCCCAGATATCAGTAGCCTCACACATAGTTGAGGATCAATATAAATGTAATCAATAAAGGAAGGGAGGAAGGGGGGAAGGGAGGGAGGGAGGAGAGGCCATTTTGGTTTATATGAAGATCAGACCCCTTCAAACGAGGTCCATTTTTAATGGTGACTGCTCCCACTCTTCTTGCTTTATTTTAAAAGGAGGAAAACACAAAGGTCTACCTTTCTTAGAGAATCACCTCCTGACCTGGCACCACCAGGGAGCTCTGTTTGGTCTGTTCTTTGGAGGATAGCTTCCTAAGAACATTTTCCAAAATTATGAAGTCAGCCACTCCACATTTTTCCACTCCATTACTAATTAACACAGTTAGGAAGATACCTTAAAGGAAAATCGAAAGATCTCCTTAGCAGAACAAAATATGAGTTAAACATCATATTTATCATCTTTATTTTATGAAGACAATTATTTTCCCATCTTGATTAACTTGAAAATAATTTGGTGAAAAATATCTCAATAATCTCAACAGCTTTGACATAAATTATATAAATATTTAAAAACCCAGAACTTCTATGGTAATTTTCCATTTTACAAAATCCTTTTTTTATTAGAGAAATTGTGTATTTAAAAAAGAATCATTTATAAAATACAGTATTCCTATATACCACCCTATTATTAACACCTTGCTTCGGTGTGATACATGTGTTAAAACTGATGAAAGCACATTTTAATAATTATACTATTAACTATAGTCCCATGGTTTAATATAAAGTACTTTGATTGATTGATTGATTGAGGTATCGGGGCCTGAGATTGAACCCAAGACCTTGTATGTGGGAAGCCAGCGTTAACCACTGAGCTACATCAGCTCCCCTAAAGTACTTTTAAAAATATTTTCATTTGATTTTCCCAACAATCATGTGAGAAAGTAGGAATTTCCATTTTACAGATAAGAAAATTGAAGTTCAGAACAATTTAATAACATACTTAAAGTTATGGAGCTAAGAAGAGGACAAAATATGAACCTTGAACTATTCAGTTCTTTCTACCACCTGACTCTCAGGAAAAGAAAAGTGTTTTGTTTTTTTGTTTTTTTCAATGATTAGTATTTTGTTTTCTTAAACCAAGACTAGCATTCTTTCCATTAGATCTCACTAGGTTATTTTTTTTTTTTTAAGATTTATTTATTTTATTTATTTATCCCCCCCTTGTTGCTTGTGTTGCTGTGTCCATTCGCTGCGTGTCTTCTCTGTGTCTGCTTATCTCCCCCTTGCTGCGAGGTCCTGCCGCATCAGCCCACGGCGCCCTGCGAGCCGGCCTGCCCTCACAAGGAGGCGCCCGGAAGCGAACCCGGGGCCTCTCATATGGTAAACGGGTGCTCTATCCATTGCGCCACACCTGCTTCCTGCCGTGAGGTTGCTGCA